>JAHWFP010018428.1:0-25057 GCA_023313725.1 Lithobius niger
AAATTCGACGTTTAGCGTTTTTTTTTTAAACACCCTGTATAACCAAAGCCCAATTATACATCTGCATCTTCTACACAAATTGGAGAACGCCGGACGGGAGTACAGACATTGCCCAATTGACCAGCTGTGTCCCTCGGAAGGTGGAAACGACAAGGCACACCATCAAGAGGTCCGGTTCGTGTTTGAAAAGAGTGGAATTAACCCAAGAAAAGTGTTTTTCGCAGCCTGTCAGTGTGTGTAATGGCTTGCCACAACACACATTGTCAGTGCTTGTCGGTAATATTTTCTAGGGCACTAGACACTAATCTTCCTTTACCGACATCCCCTCCCTCTTTATTTAAGTTAAGTTAGTGGTTCAGCGCAGTAGCCGTATTGTAAACGTAGCTTGACCAGTTACTTGACTTAGATTGCTTTTGATGAACACAGTTATAAAATCTGTTGACTTATTGATTCACTTGCCTCATCTAAAGTTAGATGCGTCAGACAAGAGTTTATCCTACGGCTCTAAATACGGAAAAAAAAAAAGCCACTGCGAAACTTCATACGTGTGCTATAGCATTTTTATTTTTATATCGAAGAGTGTGCTTTGTTAGTATCGTAAAAACAAATTTATGGAATGCGAGACAACGACAAGCTACAGATTGTGCATTCAGTATTTCACTGCGCCGAGCGACTTGGAGGGGATGGTGGCTTAGCTGTGCAGAGCCGACAAAACTGAAAACTTGGGTTGGCCGTCCTCGCTAAAGCCATAGCCGTTGTTATGCCAGATGTCTTCGCTGATAAAACATATACGTCAAGTGAATATTTTCAAAACAACAAATTAAATTGCAGGCAAGGGAAATTGATTAAAGAAAAGTCACCCTGACTGGCTCACAAAAACCCACAAAGTCTAGGTGATAGATAAATACATTTTAATTTTCAGCTCGAATTCAGGTCACAATAAAAACACAAATAAAAGATAAAAAAAAAAAATGACCAGAGAGCAGACAGAGCTGCCTGCATGTAGTCAGTGCCCATATTAGAAGAATGAGTTTCTCCAATATGGTCACTTTTCCAATAGGGCATTTTTTTCCAATAGCAGCACTGTCTGCTCTCCCGTCATTTTTTACCTTTCATTTGTATTGTTAATGTGATGAAGGCTCGCACTATTATACCTAAAAATTAAAATATGTGCTTCTATGCTTTGTGGGCCTGAGTTTATCAGGGGAACTTCTAGTCTACCAGCCAGAGCCAGTCTTTGGGCTCAAGGTATAACCCGAAAGCTAGAAAAATTCCATAAGTGCAAGGTGTCAGTTACACCTGTAGGGATCCTCACTAGAGTGGATGTATAACTCATGAATTGTTGCAGCTTTCCTGTATGACGATATAAGTAAAATGGCGTCCACAAATGGCGACCAAAAAAACATATTTTTGCTTCTAGCTCCTAAACTGTTCATCCGATCGAAAATAAACTGGTTACCTTAAATAAACTGTGTATGTTAAGAATAAAATTTTCTTCAGAAAAAGTTCTATTATATTTTTCGTAAAATTAACCCTTCTGGCCGAAATTTGTTATTTTAGTTGTATTAGGCCATTTATATGCTGCAGATACAACACCGCACATGTACATTATAATTCCTGAGTTTAAACAGCTACAATGTTAGTTCTAATTAAGATCCACAAACATAATTGGGCAAAAATGAAAGGTGAAGATGTGTATTTTCCAACAAGGGTAATTAAAACTATTTATTTTAATTATCGTAGCCACGACAGTTTATCTACGTTGTAGTGATTTGATTTTTACGCCATTTTATGACAAGATCCATCTTTAAACTGATGCAGAGGCCGTTATAATTCAGATAAATGTATATCACAACTCATACTAACTGTTTGACGGACAACTCCTCGCCATCGCCCCAGAACTCCGTGTAATTAGCCTTAAATGAAAGATGAAGATGTATATTTTTCAACAAGGGTAATTAAAACTATTGATTTTAATTAGGAGCTATGCTACGGCAGTTTATCTACATTGTAACGCTTTGATTTGTGTATCGTTTTACGATAAGTTCCATCTTTAAACTGGTGTCGCAGTCGTTCTAAATTAGATAAATGGATGTAATTAGGCTTAACTGAAACATTAAAGGAATACTAAACCCTCACTTTTCTAATTTTTTAATGACAGCTAAGACCCTAAAAACCCCTTCAAACCTTATAAAATGTCGCTTGCCTTCTTACTTACGTCGTAATAAATTAAAATAACTGCGTTTTTTAAGACACCCAACCAAACGTAACACTACGAGAGCTCGCGACTATGGAGGTTGTCGCAAATCTTGTTTACGTTCATGTTTGCTGGGGCCAATGGCCAATCTTAGTCTTGGGTGTCTATTCTTCCGTAGGTGGACATTATCTATGTCTTATAATTTGGTTTCCGGTTCCTGCCTCTAGAACATAATAGAACCGTCCATTACCCATAATACCCTGGCTATTTCGCGGTTGCCAGGGGCAACCAAATCGTATTTAAGCAAGGGGGCCAGCATGGAAAAATCAGAAAGCCTTCGGGCCAGCCAACTGGCTGGTCCTCCTTCAACCCCTGCTAGGTTTCCTAGTTAGGGGGATTTGGCTTTAGGCCTTTAGTAGGCCCAATTTTGGTTAGGCTCATTTCCCCCAACCTAAACAACCCTCTTCACCCTAATTTAACCCCAAAGTTCCCCAGCTTCCCTTATAGTCTTTGGTTCAGTCTAATTTTGCTTTTGCTCTCCCACAGTTAGCTATTCTTCGTCAGAGGTTTCGTGACGCAGCGTTGTTTATTAATTGTGTACTTTTGTAGATTAGTAATGTTTTCCACCCAAAACCAAAACTGGTAGAAAAACCCGCCAAGTTTCCAAAAGCGGTCGGCCTTTGAAGCCAGTGATATCATTCCACCAGGGAAAGGCCACCAAGGTTAATCCTATTAGCCAATTCTATTAGCCAATCCTATTGTGTACTTTTGTAGATTAGTAATGTTTATAATTTAGACTTGTTTGATTTTGTAGCCTGAAGAAGCAGAGTGAAATCTTCTAAACGTTTCATTTAAATTCTAAAATGAACTGGTAAGGGCTCTTTTTGTTCTAATTACGACTTGTTTAGAGCATTCGGAAAATTTCCGTCATTTTGAAGTTACGGTATCCGTTAACTCCACGAAATTCTTTCATTGACAAAATAAAAAATAGTTTGAAACTGTACTTAATCAACAATCAACCCTCCCCTCCCCCACTTTCCTCCACCCCCGCACATTTCTAATTAAGTCACGACAGATAGTTAAAATTAACACGTCCGCCAGGCAGTGCCTATTAGAGTTCGTGAATGAAATATTTCCAGGAAAAACAGCCAGAGGAGTCTAGTTGTTTGTTTGTATTTTTTTTTTTTACTTTAGGGAGCACGAACCAAAATTGGGCTTTCTTGGCCCCCCCCCCCCCCTCACCCACGACGATAAGAGGCACACTTTTGCTGGAGAAATTCAAGTAGCAAACTCTGGATGTTTGACATGATACTGTCGAGTTGTTGTTATTGTTGGTTTTCAGGGAGCACGATCCCAAACTGGGTTATCTGCCCCACGGAGTCGAGTTCATCGCTACCCATCAAAGGGTTCAAAGGGTTTTCAAATAAGGGTCTCAAAGGGTTTCAAAGGTTTTAACGAGCGTTCACCACTCCTGGTCATCGGCCCGAGCAGCGAACAATGTAAAAACATTACAATTATTATTATTATTATTATTATTATCATAATAAAATATTTATTGTTATTATAAATCAAAAGGTAATAGAAATATGAATTATGAATTAGACTAATAGAGGTTCAATACTAAATATTTGTAAAACTGTGTGAAATATTAGATTAACCATTATTTATTAATTTGTTATTTATTTATTTTTTGTATATAATAAGATGTAAAATAAGAAAAACTGACGCAACTCATTGCGCAATGTTGAGTGTACGTATATTTAAAAGAAATGAATAAGATGTCTTTGAAATCTCACACAAGCTGTTTTTAACAGCTTCGAGCAACTCATTTGTATAATGTAGTTGAATAAAATTATTATTATTATTATTATATTATTATTATTATTACTTTATTACTTGAGTACTACAGACCCCAACGTTATAGACTCTACTTACTGCTAACTTAACTCAATGCTGCAACAAACAGCAATAGTGAAACAAGGAGATGATGCACGCCAGATCGTCGTAGAACAACGATGCTAGGGTCCGAGGAAAGTAACACTGTTTAAACCTGTTAGTGTATTTTTCATGTAACCTCCTACTTTGTTCTTTTTACATTGTTTTGTATTAGATGATTGAGCGCATAGCTATCGGCCATTATGCTCTGAATAAATCCGTTAAATCCATTAAATCGTTGGTATGAGAACCAACATGAAATTATTCTGGTTTTCGCTTAAATCTTGCAGTCAAATCTCAGTTAAACATAGGGCGCTGAGTCATTGATTTTGAGGAGTTGCGGCCTTAAAATTGGACGGCCGACTGGATTGAACGACTTACCTAGACACACGCTAGTGTGTCGCGCCAAGTTAGGCAACAATCATTACAACAAACATCACATAAATTCAATTGTTGAGGTTGTAAACCATTGTATACAGCGCGGCGCCATAGCGTCAGTGTCTTATATCTTGAAGCATAGTTGGGCACATTTCAGGTACTTGGAGAAAAAAAATAATGAGGTACAAAAGCTTAAATTGTGTTGAAATCAAGAGCAATGACCCCACCTTACAAAAATTAACTCGTGTTGGAATGCCAGCTAAGCTGCTTTCAATGCAAAATCTGACCCTCAATAACGTTGAAAATGTGTAAGTAGCTAGCTAGCTAGCTACTAGCTAATTCTAGTCCGCGCATCCCCATGTTAATTTCCATAGGGTGATTATTCATCGATACCAAGATACAGGGAAGGCTTCCAGCTATGAAATTGGACGAATGGCTGCAGTACGATACGAACTGCGTACCTTTTATGGTTTGGAGCTTAGGGGCGTAAAGGGGATGGCGTGGATGGCGCGTAAGTACGAAAATATTGTTATAACCATTGTTAGTATTGTCGGCATCGTCTCTCATTGGACAGTCAAACTTCGGACAATGACAACGTGTATACTGACGTGCGTGCCTAGACACACACTAGTGTAGCACAATAAATCTAAACAACGTTGTCAAAGAAATTGTATTCACGTCCAGTTCACGAAAAATAAACCAACTCTAAAAACAAAGCAAAATAAATAAACCAAACCCTGGTGAAGAGGCCACCAAGTTGAGAGTGGTTTAGCTCTTCAAAGGACTGATATCAACACACCAAAACTAACGAAATAAAACAAATTACAACAAAATTAAAACCAAACTTAAAACCTATAAAGAGGTGACAAGTTGAGAATGGTTCGGCTTATAGGCAAAAGGTAGTATCAAACTGTGGAAAACCAATTTCTTGCGAACGTGCCACTTTATTACACATCTGCACGGTAGTGGACTTGAGTCTAATACAGAATTAAAAAAAAAAGGACTGATATCATATCAAAAACCAAAACTGTAAAAGGGGCCGTTAAGTTCCGAATGGTTCGGCCCTTCAAAGGAGTGATATCAACACACCAAAACATTCGCCAACTTAATCGCACCGAATAATACTTTGGACGTTAAATAAAAACTTGATCATTGCTACCAAAGTAGCAATGTTCTAGTTTTAATTTCACATTCGAACTATTAAGCGGTGCGGTTAACTTGGCGAATGTTTTGGTGTGTTGATATCACTCCTTTGAAGGGCTGAACCATTCGGAACTTGGCGGCCCCTTTTACCAATTTTGGTTTTTGATATGATTTACTTCTTCCGTTTGGGCGTCGGTAGCCAGTTGAATTCCAAATTGTTATTCTCCGCTGTTTGCCGCTATTACTCAAAGGGTTTCAAAGGGTTTAACGAGCGTTAACCACTCCTGGTCATCTGCCCGAAGCCCTAAGGCGCTATTACTGCTACTGCCTGCAACAATGCAGAAGCAACTATGAATTGAGCTGACACGCTTAATATAGGCACACGCTAGTGTATTACCATCAAGTAATAGAGAGGGACGAAGAATAGAAGGAACATGGACACAAATACGTATTTCGATTGCTCTTTTTTTACAAGCTAAACTGGGCGGAGAATGGACATACCCGTGTCAGACCACACCCGTATTACCCGTGCTACCCGTATTAATGTCATTAAAAGGAAGCGATAAAATCATACAAATTAACTGAACCAAAAACTAATACGCTGTTTGGAAATTAAATCATTAGAGTTCATATCCCCGTGGTACTCAGAGCTGTGAACGTAACACAAATAAAAACGGATTTAGATTTACTCGAACGATACGAACTACAATCTGAACTCCAGTTCAAGGCAAAAAAACAAAAGAGGTTTGGTCTGGTTTGGCCAGCCCGGTTTGGCCTCCTTTTTTGCTTAAAGATATCGATTGTTTGGAGGCAGTACAGCGACAATTTACACGTGGTCTACCGGGTCTTCGTGGGTTTTCCCAAGGGGATTTTTGTCGGTTGACCTACCTTTTTTCGAGCTTTCGCCAGGAACGAGTACCAGAGTTCACTCCTTTAAATTATTGGTCCAGGAATCGCGAACGGGGTGCAGAAAACATTTCTTTGCTCTTCGAGTGGTCAAGCCATGGAACTCACTTCCGGAGGATGTGGTCAGGGCTTCGTCAGTCCATGTCTTTCGTAAACTTTTACAGCGTCTACCACTCACTTGTTACTTGGAACGTTCTTAGTAATCTTATTTTTGTTTAGGAGTGGCGTTAGTGGCCCTGAGCCCTGCCGTTAGCCTTGCCTTGTGGCTACGGTTTTTATTATTTTTTTAAATTATTTTTATTAAAACAAATCCCCCAAATAAGAAAACATTCGTATAATAAACAAATTAAATGCACCCGCACAAATGGAGTCCACTCGATCGAAATGATCGATATAATATGAACTCCAGTTCAAGGGAATGAAACAAAACACATCGCCCCAAAATAATAAAACATTCGTATAACTGACAAATTTAACGCACTCAGACACACTCTGACGGTCATGGCCATTAAAAAAACAAGCTGCGTTTACTTTCTGATATTACCGAAGTTTATGGAATTGGACAAAACAAACGCCCCTTAACAAGAAAGCGGCTACATGTTCAGCCCAATCAATGCACACACAATGACACGCATATCCACCCACACGAACCAGAATTAAACAACCCCACAGACGCAGACAACACAAATGCCAAATAAAAAAACATCTGTACAACACACCAATTAAGCACACCCACACACACACTTACAGACACAGCCCAATTCAACCACGACTTGCGTTCATTCTGGTATTGCATAATTTTAAAATGAAGCTGAGGTGTGTTGACTTGGATAAGTATTTGAGGGAGCTGTAACATGTGTCACAGTCTTTGACGTGATGGTTTTCTTTGTCGTTAATGTTTTTATTATGCTTGTGCGTGTGATATCAGCCTTTTATTGGGCCATGTTTTCAGTTTGATGATGGAGTAGTTTTACAGGCTGAGTGTAAGAGACATTATTTTTAGCCCTTCCCAGACGATTTGTTATACGTGACAAAAACTGCCTTAATTGAGAGTCTGCTTGTTTCACAAATTATAACTGCGCACAAAATACAGTTGGCCATCTCCCTCACCCTACCTTTCCTACACGTCTGGCGATGCCATCGGGGACCTTTGTATTGCTGGTAGGACTAACCTTTGTGGTAAGGCAGTCATAACCCTAACCAACCTACCTATCCCAATTCATGTCGCCATGCTATTTTTAAACTTTATTTATTTATGTTTAACTTGCACGCATGCTTTTAAATTTTGCTTTTGCAATTTAATAACTCCATTCATTACTCTTTGTCACACCTTACCCTCTGGCTTTTTATCTTCATGTATTTACTTCTGTCCCCTTTTTAGACTGGCAGTTAGCGACCCCCTGGGTCCTTGTCAGTCCTGTTGCTCCAATAAAAATTATTATCTAGACACACGCTAGTGTGTCGCCGCCAAGTAACAGTAGATCTTCCAATTGTAGACATCCGATTGTTAAAAATTGATTGGTAATGATAAAAAAGGCGGCTCACTAGCTGACTTGTGTCTGTTAACTATAAGCAACTGAAAGCATATGTTGGCATGTTGAGGATAAATGCCAATGCGATAGAAATGCTTCAAATTGTGGAAAATGGAAGGGGAAGGGTCAGAGATTAGGAAAAACTACAATTTAAAGAATGAGTGTCCACCAATCATAGAGAAAAGGATGCGTCAATAACGTTGCTTTTATGTTACTGTGTAGCTAGCTAGCTAGCTGGTAGCTAATAAGATTTTTCCCATGTTAAAGCCCATAGACTTTTTGCTCATGGCTAGCGCAAAATTGAGAAGGCCTACATACCTGAAGTTTTGCACACGGATGCATGGTGATCTGAGGATGGTCGTTTTGTTGGGTTGGGGGTTGCAGGGGTCAGGACAAATGCGTGGGAGGGTTTTGAAGTTTCGTTTCTTTTCCAAGTTGCAACCAAAGATTTTAAGCAACAATGGCTTGAACAATCAAGACTGGTCCTTAGGTTTATTGTAAAAGCCTGGACGAACTAAAAACTGAACTGCAACGAAGGAAAAAATAAAGAAACATTAACGTTGTCGTGGATTGCGTAAGAATAAAGGGATGCACGTTAGATAATGGTTACGCAACATTACGAGCATACACGAGCTAAAGGGTTTTTTTGTTAATAAACCAAAAATAAAATGCTTCGCGTTTTGGTGTTTTAGTAACAGCGACCTTCGGGGATTTCTGCATGACTAAATATGAACGAAATCTTGAAAATTAAGGTGAAGGTGCAGGGACAAACAAAACATCTGAAAGGGATGTGCTGATTGAGTGAGCGAAGCGAACAAAATCAGCGATTGTTAGCCAGTGTGTGCAAAAATGGGATTGAAACATCTTAAACAGACGGTGTAACCTTATGTACGTTCACAGTCCTATGAAAGTTGTGATATCCACCCAAACGAAAACTGGTAGAAAAACCCGCCAAGTTTCCAAAAAAGGTCGGCCTTTGAAGGTAGTGATATCATTCCACCAGGGAAAGGCCGCCAAGGTTATTCCTATTAGCCAAGTTAATCGCACCGTATAATACGTTGGACGTTAAATGAAAACTTGAAGATTGCTACCACTAGTAGCAGTTTTCTAGTTTTCATTTAACTTTCGAACTATTAGTATGTCCGATTAACTAGGCTAATAGGATTAACCTTGGCGTCCTTTTCTGGTGGAATGAAAAGTTTTTGGAAAAGTTTTTGGAAACTTGGCGGGTTTTTCTACCAGTTTTGGTTTTGGGTTATGATTACAATTATTACCAATAAAAACAATAAAAACAATCCTTGTTCACTGGAATTGGAGTTCAAATTTTAGTTCGTTTCGTTCGAGTGAACTCTAACCCGTTTTTTTTTTTATTTGTGTACTTTCACAGCTGTGATTACCTTAGGGAATGAGCTCGAATCATTTTTTTTTATATAAACGGCGAAGCCTTTATTTGTTCGGTTAAGCACATACTAACGCAGTTGTTGTGTTCTAAATTAGCTCATGCCATTGTAAATACAAGCAGTGCAATACAACCAACCAAGGTCATCACCTGATTTTACGTACCTAATCGTCATTTGATTTCAAAATACATTTCACAGTGCGACAGTGCGTAATGCATTCTACTGTCAAATCCATAGAAATGGCTTGACCTTGGATGAAAAAAAAAAATAGGTGTCAATCATTCTAACATGTCTAAGGGGATTTATACCTTGTGATTGTGAAACCGTATTCTTCTGGAACGTAAAACCAAGTTGCAGGAAGCTATTTCTACCGCAGCTGGTTCGTGTGATGACAGTTGATGAAATATGTTTAGCATTTACTGTATGTATCCCTTTTATTTACGTTGGACTTGTCTGTTTCATTGTTTCAGGTTCATCAGCTACCTGAAGCTCTTCGTGGTTGCAGGAATTTTTCCATTGATTTATTCACATCAGCACGTATTTCCCTTATTCATTACTCAGTGAAGTACTCAGCCTTGGCGACTGGCAAGGCCTATTGTTGTTCATCAACTATTGCCGCAAAAGGAAGGTAATCCAAGCATTCCTGAAAAAAACTCCTATTTCTTTACCATTTTGTGGGAATGCAACTTGCTGGAAGCCCTTCTGTTGGTCGTGTTCACCCATCGAAGATTTATACGTTACACAGCAAATTGCAGATGTGCAACACGTGGGAGTACACGTTCCTTAAAATTACTGTGACTGTTAAGCAACGTACTAATTTTCTTACCTTAGTCGTATATAGTATTAGCCATCAGTGAAAAACGTACACTAATGTAACATAGTACAGTAAGCCATCTTTATGCACTTACGATTAGTTCGATGTAACTCTTTCAGTACGGGTACAGGTACAAGATGGGGGAAAAATAAGGTCCATGGGCACGCCACGAACTTTGTGAGGGGGCCCGAGCAAAGCGAGGTGCAACAGCCCAGTGGTTACCATCTTCGATTCCAAACTAAGCGAATGCCGGTTCGAGTCCCGGGACCGACCCAGGACTTAAAAAAAAATCACCACAGTTAATTCGGGTCCGAAAGGGTAAACACAGGGTCGGCTTGGGAGTGTTGGGCCTCCCCGGGAATGTACTACAAGAGCCTCGGACCGGGCGGAGGGGGAGGGAGATCGAACCCCAGAAGCTAGCTAGCATCCTTTTTAAGAAATCGGTGTGAATTTGAAATTTTTTTTTAAAGAAATCGGTGTCAATTTGAAACGTTTTCGTTCAACTTAACGGGATACAATTTTCACACATCATAGAAAACTCCTGGTATTTTTGGCTTTTTTTTTTTTTTTTACAATTTTCGAAGAAAAAAACCACGCTCGTCGCGCATTTAAAGATCGCCTTCTATAATGACAATTTTGGACTAACAGCTGTGAGTCATGCACTCCCATTTACCATCTTAAAATGGCAAAAGTGTAAAAATACATAGCCTTCATTCAAAAATTCCTTTAATCATGTTAAAAATTGTACAACTGGAAGTTTTTTTTAGGATGCTGACCTTTTATTGACCATAAAGAATGCTTTCTGGGCTAAAACAAAAAAAATATCCTCATCCCGCATCATCATTTTCAGTCAATAACAAATTAAAATAAATTCCGCATGTCTCATTATCTTTTGGAAATTATTTGCCTGAGAAATATTTTTTTTTAAAGTTTGTGTGTGTTTAGTTTCCTTGAATTGGTTTTCCATGAACGAATCAAACATTTTGATTATTACAATACCTTTGCATCCTCTCTTCAAGTGAAAGGTACCGGACTTACCACTAAGTTTACTTAGGTTTAAAATGGTTTACAATGGCTCTTGTCTGAAGGGAGTGTGTGGGATTTCCACTGCTTAGTTCATTAGAAAATAACTCTGTTGAAATCTGTTTGCTTTTTACGCATGTTGGTTCCACGAAACAGAATGGTAACATACATGGTAGCGGATGAGACTCGTTCCACGCATGAGAGCTTTTGGAAGTGAAGTAACTTAGTTTTATTGCACTATAGCCACTTGACTGTGTCCGTGTATAAAGACACAAGGCTTGTTTGTGATGGAATTACGCAAACAACAAACGATTTCTTATCAGTTATGATACCGGCAAGTAGAGTGAACATATCTTCATTCGGTGTTGTTCACCAGGTCGGCAAGAATTTCAGTGACAACTTTTTGTTAAAATTCAAATCTTGCATCAAATGGAAGCTAACGTCTGACGAATTTGAGCTGCAAAGAAATAATAATTTATTGTACATCAAACACAGCATAATTCTACCAGCAGGTGATTTCAAGACCACCAACGGTACAGGAGAAGCCTTGGTATGTGTGCCCGAGTCGTTGTTATGCTCTTCCGTGGACCCGCGAGTCATAGACTTGTCGCACATTATTGCGAGTGGAATAAGTGTCTTTTGTCTCATTTTGGCCGTATTTACTTTTTCGTGTTCCATAAAGGATTTCCGTAAGGATTACCTGTTTGTTTTTCATATGCTGGCCTACGCGGGATACTTCTGTGGTGAATTGCTTCTCAACACGAACGACTTGGATGGTTACAGCGAGTGCGTTGCGTTGTTTTATGTATTTATCTGCTTGCGTGTTGCCTACTGCTGGTTCAACGTTATATCGTTCAATATGTGGCGCATCTTTCATCCGAAGCGCTTACTCGCTCCAAACGGGACATTCCAGTATAGAGAAAGTATAGCGTATTCAGCATTATATGCTATTGGATTACCAACTCTTATCATGTTTCTCGTGTTAATTACCAATTATCATCTGATAATTGTGAAGCACACTGATTCGGTTTACTACCGTGCGGGGCTCAATTTTACCCAAATGGAAATTTTATTTATATCGTTTACTTCACTTCCGTTACTCAACTTTGTCTTCTGCAGCCTTGTTGTCTACAACGTGTGGCAAATCCGTAAAGAAGGAGCCAAGTACAATGTATCCATAGAAACAATACATGTCGAGTAAGTATATATGTGAGAATGTAGCGATACTTATTCTTGTTGGGGAAATTTTCCTCTCACTTAGAGATCGAACCATTGAGCCGATTTTTTTTTTAAATTTCTATAGTCCAAAATGCAGGTATTTACAAGGACTCGGGCATTTTGAATGCTATTTTAATGTTCTTGCTGCTGTTGTTGTTGTTTTTTTTTCTTGTTGGGGATATTTTGCTCTCACCTATAGAGATCTGACCATGAGCCGATTTTTAATTTTTTTTTAGTTTAATATGTAGGTATTCAAAAGGACCTGGTCCTTTAGAACGCTACGTTAATGTTACTACCATATTCTTGCAGTCGTTGTTATTCTTGTGAGACAATTTTGCTGTCACCCGAGATCGAACCGATGATCCAATGTTTCATTTTTTTAATAGTTTAAAATGTAGGTATTCACAAGAACCAGAGCATGGCCTTTTGAACGTTATTTAATGTGACTGTCTTATTATTATTGTCGTTGTTGTTCAATTGGAGAAATTTTACTCTTATTCCAGATTGAAACAATGATCCAATGTTTCAATTTGTATAGTTTAAAGTGTAGGTACCCACAAGGACCTGGGCCTTTTGATCATTATTTTAATGTGACTACCATATTCTTGTTGTTGTTGTTATTCATGTGGGTAAATTTTGCTGTCACGTATCGATTGAACCAATCAGCCAATTTTTCAATTTTTCCTGCCTACAACGCAAGTGTTAACAAGACCCAGACTCTTATAACAAATTACTTAAAGGTGATTTCAACTTAAACTTCTTTTTCTAATGACGTCCCGCAAATGCATAAGTAATTTCGGTTTATAAGGAATCCGGTATTTCAGCTCTGTACATAGAATCATAAAGAATATGGCACCCTACAAATAAATAGGAAAACGTTAAGTTCTCCAGAGAATGTCACCTAATCAGTGACCGAGTCTAACATGATCACTGTTGATTTACAAGACACAAAATTTATACTAACACGCTTGTCAGTTCTGCATCAGTAAGTGTAATAAGTAGCATTCCACACATGAGTTATTTTTCATAATTTACAAATTCGTCTTCCACTATGTTACACCAGCGTTCAAAGTAAAGCAGGAAACTAAATTTGCACTCATAATGGACCCTCCCTAAAACTTTAATTTCATCATCGTAACAATGTAGATGCCTACATTAAAGGCTGATATGACGGCTACATATCAAGATCTATAGGTAAAATCAAGTTAGGCCGCCGCAGATTTAAAAGAGTAAGTCTGATGAAGTGTGCCTTGTGGAGAGCGACGTGTAAATGATGGTATGCTGAAAAGCGTAATTCAATTAATAATACTGTATATATAAAAGGAGCACTTACATAAAAATTCATAACCACAATATTCGACATCAAAATATCTTGCAACAGGCATTTCTTTTTTTTTTTTACAGTAACTAATATCTTCAAACATTAATGGTGTTAAAGGTTGGAGGCCAAATTTTTACTAATTTTGTTTGGTTCTTTAACTTTTTTAAATAAGTATCACAGTTACGAAAGCGGTCCTGTTTATTGCACCTTTATTGTTTTGTGATAAAGACGGATGATTAAACGTACCATGTGACACCTTTCCATATGGTAGGGGGTATTGAAGGTTAATGGTGCGTCAACACCTAGGTCGTTAGCCCCAACCTCAGTCACAGTGCACTGGTCCGGGTTGCCAAGGCGCTACACATTACAGAGATGTGAAACAAACCCCCAATCCAGATCTTATCATACATCTGTATACCTCCTGCATATGGTAGCTTGGTTTTGTTTGCAAGTTCATATTTCAGACTGAAATTCCCTTAAGCTGCTTTCTTTTCCAAGCTGGTGATTATTTAACTTTTTCCCCAGGTTTCATAACGTTTCAACCACATCATTCCTATAACCAGATCTGTACAGAAGCCTTTATTTCTGAACGAGATCATTTGGGATGTCATAGTATTATAATCGACTCTGTTAGAATGATTAATTTTTTTTTTATAATCATGCGAACTCCTTTTACCTTTTCTTCACCTTTGTGTCGTACAAAATTGGCGCGATTAATGACGTGTACTTGCCGCTATAGACTTAGGTTTTATGCTGGACAGATTACCGTTTGGGTAGAGGACATGAGTACTTATTTAAAAAAAAAAGAGTGGCATAAGATGCTTTACCTACGCATGAAAATTAACTTCTTTCAAATTTTTTATAATATTGTTCTTAGAACATTAGTGGATTTATTTCCAACGGTTAGTTCTTCAATCTTTACGTCGTATTGTAATCTACACACAGGATCGATCTATTTACGATTTTTGAAACATTTGAGTTAGAACCATTTTGACATTTGACCAATAACCTGAGCTGGTAACAAACTATCAAAGATCTATGAGTGATCAAGTCTTGAATTTCTGGAGGTGTTTGAACACATCGAGTTTGAACCACCAAGTATGTAGGCGTGAGTCTAGGAAGGGCCAGAGCTAGTTGGTGCAAATTCCGTTTGTGGTTTTTACGGGAGGAATTGCAACACTTAATTAGAGACAATGCAAGGTTTCTGTGTTTTCATGCAAATTCAAGGTTTGTCTCTACCGCAAAGTGAGGGATGTTCACAGTAAGTATTGCAGTCCGGCACCAGTCTTTCACTGTTACATCCGTCCGGCCCCTTGGGTCGTACAAAGCAAAAGGCTATGCCAGCTAACATTAACCCAAGGTTCAGTGACAGCCCCAAACACCAACCATTCACCTGGCTAAGGCTGGTTGTGCTTATATCAGCCTACACATTAGAAATCAGGAAGAATCGGGTCGGGGGACTATGTGTTGGTATGTGGGGGCATCGTGTCACTGGGGTGACTAATGACGCAATACTTCCGATGAACTTGGCCAAGTTCCTTAATCTCTGAATTAGTGGTATTCCAATCTACCAACAGATTAGGCTCTTGCAGGAAGTTTCACACATGTGTTTAGCATGAGTCAGAACTTCCGCATTTCTATGCTTTTATCATTCAGAGGTAGGGTTGAATTCCTATCCTCATTAATAGCCACATTCTGTCACGCAATAGTGAGGGGAAGTCAGGAAGTGGTGGCTTCCTCATCCCCCGAATATTGAATGTAACATCTGAGCCTGTTACATCTCCCTTCCACAAATGTTTTTGCTTAAAAGAGAGAGAGAGAGAGAGATCAACCCCTTGCAATAACTAGTTACCCTGAGTATTATGGCAGATATTAAACCCCACAAGAATTCCACACTTTGTTTGCAAAAACTATCCCTCATACAGTTTACAACTATGACATTTTTCTGGGCGACCAGGGCTACTTACAAAAACTCCTGGACCAGATTGAAAAAATATATATCCAACATCACATTTCTGTTTTAGCTGAATAAAATAAATCTGTTGATTCTTCATTATTATTTCACACCAAACAAACATTTTTGCTGTTGTCGCCTGTTCCACATACTAGTGCAAAACAAATTGTTCAGAAAACAAAAATTCTTCAGTTTTCCTTCTTGAAAACTTCTTCCTTTTTGAAGCATTCACAATTTTCACAAAAATTTGTGGAAAAAAGTGACAGTTTGTTTTCTACTAATAGTCTGTGAAAAACAACTACTCAGTCGTTCAGTGCAGCACATTGTGATCCTCGCACTTCTCCCCTGCTTCTTCTTGCTCCCAAATCTTTTGGATTTCAGCCCTTAGGTCGGTAACTGGTTCCTCCGCCATCGTGTTGGCTGTCACATGATCTATTTCAATCAAGTTGACTGGTTCGGCATCTGGATCCGGATTTCATCGCACCGAGAGATACAATGGCGTAACTGCCAAGGGAATTTGGAATTCGCAGGGAATTTGGAAGTCGCTAGTGAATCTTGGCTTCACCTTCTTGACCATGGGATGGTTTGGAGTTCCTGTTACCAGGGTGAATGTATGCCTTCAAGTCTTCTCGCCAAAACTTCTCAGTATGGGTTGGGGTTTTCCTGAATCAGAAACTCATGAGACACAGTGACTTGGCCCAAACCTGGTTTCAACGTGTTGTTGACAAAGCTCCAGGGTCTGTATCCCGAAGTCAGTAGTTAACGTTCTCCAGACCTTGGGTAAGATTACCGAAGTACTGGCTGCCTGATTTCTTGGCGTCGCTTCTGGTGATTTTACGGTCGCTGAGATTAGTTTGGGTAGTATGGCTACCCTTGCAGACCCTCGTCTCCCGTGGTATCCTGACACTGGAACCATGTCTCCCCTGTTGTCGATGGAGGTAGACATCTTTTCCTTCCTTTATCGTTCATGGGCTGCCATCTCGATACCATACAACAATTTCCGTAAAAACTCTTTTGAGCCTTTTCGAACTTTCTTGTTAGGGTGCTACTAAAGTTCTGACATGGCTTCCTGGGGTTTGAGATTTACAGGTGTGGATCAGTTCCTGGAGCCCTTTTTTCAGCAAATCCCACATCAGGGCCATCTGGTTGGATCGCCCCAATTGATAGCTTAGTCAATCCTGCTTGCTGATTGACCAGTTTTCCGCCTGCAGTCCTCCAAACCAGGAAGTTTGGGTGCACCCTATGCTCACCCTCCTTCCGTGTCTACCTGAAATTCTTAATTCACCCCGAAGTCAAATGCTGGTCACCTTAACTAATGTTTTTAAAGGAGGGAGACAAAAAAATCTAATTACCGAGTCTAACTGCTGGCCTTTGGAGGAGAAGGGAAATTATTTCACTAATCTCTCCCCGCCCCTACCACCCTTGCACGTCAGTTGGAATGGAAACAATTTTTTTTCCCATTCCAACTGACTGTAGGCGGAGGGTGGGGGATATTTGTGAAAACACATATGTTTTCCTTCCAAGGCCAGAAGTTAGGTCCCTGTGAACACTGATAGCTCTCCAGGTCACCCATAGTGATTAAATTGAAGTGGCTTGATCGCACTCATCGCCATTCGTAGTGTATGCGGCCTACTTTACGTTAAATTGCGTTACGGCAGAAAGGACCTGAGCTAGTCAAGCTGGGTGCAATACGTCAGGCACTTACCAGCTCGTGTATCACTAGCAAGCTCGTGTATTACATCTTAGTTATGACGTAACACAAGCCAGGACACTGTAATACAATTGTGGGGTAGGCAATTAGTGCCTTCCGTGTAGTGACAATACATAAATATAGGCAACAATACTCAAATGCTACATCTCTTACACCCGTATAGATTTCCGTGCCACTCAGTGTATTTTTTTCCCAAAATGGCGGTTTTAATTTCCTGCACGATTCTGGCGTATATGGACTTCCTTGTCAAGTATTTCGTAGTATGATCGAATAGAATCATCGGATAGTATTTTTTAAATCGAGAGCAGTTTTGTACTACGTTTATTTACTTCGTTAAACTGTGTGTGGTTAGGAGTAAAGAGCTCAAAAACGACTGGTACTCCCAAAGAAAGGTGTTCTACCCTCAAAGAAGGGTGTGCGACAGAGGTGATGTCACTAAAAAAAAAACATAGCGGCAATCGTTGTAAGTTACAGATTTATTAAGGGCTTTCTGTTTGCATTTGTTACGTTGAGACTTTATTCTGCTCGTCTGCATAACCTCCGGTTTCAGACGAAGGTACAACGTGACGTATGAAGAACGCCTGTTATGTGGTTAGATTTCGGACTTGCCTGAAGATGTCGTATTACGAATCAAATTAACGTCTAATTATGAGGTTAAATTATCGCCATCCTTGAAAAGTACTAGGTGCGTGTACGCGTGTTTGTACGTCTTCTTCTCTTCATTTAAGACACCTGCAAGAATGAGAGTAGCATAAAATGAAAGATAAATTAGTATGAAAAAACGCTTAAGTGTGTACAATACGGGTGAAAGCCTAAAAAAAAACTTGATGCTGTAAGAGAACGGACACAAGAAAAAGACACGTAAGCCATCAGCGTCACACTAATACCCGTGAAGGAATCTCTAGCGACCCAAAAAATTGGTTGAAGCTTCGTTTACACTTATTAGTGTGTGGCTGATGGCTTACATGTTTTTTTTTCTTGTGTCTGTTCCTTTGCAGCAGTTTTTTTAAGGCTACATCCGTATTTCACACGCTTGAACGTTTTTAATACTAATATCTGTTATTTTCTTCTTGCAGATATCGCAGATAATTAAATAACTGAATTTATCTCAAGTACCATAATCGCCATATGAGATAAATCGGGTAAATGCGATTTGAGATAAAGGAGATAAAAGAAATTTGCAAGACGTGGGATAAACAAGACTACCAGAGTTCCACCAACCTGGAAAACATGGAAAACTCAGGGAACTTAAACCACGTTTGAAACTAAGGGAGAACTCAGGGAATTCTCTAATTTTTTTTACAAAAAAAACCTGGAAAACTCAGGGAAAAAAATTAATATTTTAAATAATGTATTTCCCATCTAAGAGCTTCAGCTTTTTTTTTAACACAAAACTGGTAAAATGTGTGTAAAAAAATCCTTTCCTAAAATTACGGGAAATAGCCAAGAAAATGACTTCATCTACTCTGGAAAACCTGGAAAACTCAGACAAATTAATTTCAGTATTTTGGTGGGAACCCTGATTATAGATTACATCTAATTATCCAATGGACGCGATTTAGCCTAGATATCTAATATTTGTCCTCATATGTATCCTGACAATTATTTCGATACTAATTTCTCTTCTTCATATTGTTCCAATAAAACTCATATGAGTAGCTTTATTCGAAGGGTTACTATTCGAGATTCTTGTCTCCACAGAACAATCTCAGTATTAGACTGTTCTTATTAGTCACTCTGTTTTTGCTCGACTTTGCTATTAGGAGAGTTTAAACAAAGTTACGGGAACTTGTGATTTCGGCAGACTGTTACGAAATAAAGGCGAAAAATCCCAACAACAACAACAACTACAACGCTGTAGTCACAGTAAAATTAACTTTTTAATACCTACATTTTAACCTTAAATTTTTTAAAATTGATTCATTGGTTTATTCTTTAGGGTAAACTTTTGTATGTGCCCGAACAGAACTGGGACGCAGTCACAACAAAATTAAAAACAAAGGGACAAAGGGGTGACCATTTTCTTGGGACAAGCCTATTTGGGGAAATTTATGTAGAAAAAAAAGCACGGAAACAGATCAATGATAGGAAAACTAAGCAGTGCTACAGCAGAATAATGCGAACAACGCATCGAAAATGACCAATTTTCGTCATCAGGTTTATGAATTAAAATTATTAACACATGACTAATTACTAAGTCATCTTAAGTCATCAACCACCATTTCCCCTCTCAAAAGAGCCAGAAATGTTTTAATAATTTTAATTCATAAACCTGATGACGAAAATTGATCATTTTCGAAACGTTGTTCGCATTATTTCACTGTAGCACAGCTTGTTTTCCTTTCAATAATAAGCGGGGAAAATCAAGCAGGTCCGTATAAATTGTGGACCTGCCTGACTGTCCCCCACTTAGGCTTGTCACACCTTTGTCCCTCTGCTTTTGATATTGTTGTGACTCTTTCCAATTTCTGTCTGGGAACACACAACATTTTTTCCCCCAAATTTTAAAATTTACTTTTGGCTTGACTGCAAGCTTCCCTCAAGCCGGTCTTCTGTGTTTACATGTTTTGTTTTTAATTAAGGGATCCACTTGAGAATGAATCAGAAGTGATTCGAAACGTCGAGGATTAAATAATTTCCACTGAACACCTTGTCGGCTCCTTCCATTCATTCGCAGCACACAGAGGACAAGTATCCGGGGTAATCCAGAATCCGTCGTTAAGCCTGGTTGAAAATAAAAATTCGTAACCATCATCATTAGGGGTGGGGGTGATATTATTACATATCTAGAACCATTTGCGACGTTGTAGTACATCCAACAATCCCCAGCGCCATGTGAATTGCAGAAAAATGTGGTTACACGGCCGCAATGAACAAACAGAGCAGATGTGTCGCCAAGAGATGACCAATCGGCTGACCAGCCAGACCGCCAAGTGATTTAAGAGATCTTGAAGGGTTCTTTATACCAGTGCTTGAAGGCACCAGTTGCATCAGTATAAATCTGTCAGTGCTATTGGTCGTTTGCGTCACGTGATACCTCGATTGAAAATGGAAGTGAAAATAGCCTCATAAAAGTGATTTTGACTTGATAGGTGGAAGTAACCAAGTCCTCAGATACGCCTTGAAACCAATGGTCACTCGCCAGTTCAGACTGAACCAAGACACACACTAACAGTACTCATGAAAAACATTAAAAAGTTTGGTTCATTTGCTAAAAGACATGTTTACGTTTTAGAGGGGAACACCTCGCCACCCCCCCCCCCCCCCACCTAAAAAAAAACCCATCGGTGCAGCAAAAGCCCCACTATCGTTGTGAAATTATAAGTGAATTTGCAAGGTGCACCATTCCCTCAAACAAATACTTCTGGTACATTTGTTGCTTAGATTGCCCTGAAGTTGAATTCATTTTTCTCCTATCAATTTTCCTTTCAGCACCTACAGTTCTTCATTGTAGACAATTTTGTGTTGTTAAGCAAACTCAAGTTGCCATTTTTTATACGTAAAAAAAATGTGTTTTTCGAAGAACAGGCGAGTCTAGTCACAAGGTGCACCGGTAGTGAAAACTAGAGCAAAAATCAGAAATTTGCCGACGTAGCCTCATTTTTACGTGTGAACAATAACAATTGGAATTTTGGATCCACAGTAAACCAAACACCACGAAACTTGTTGAACTGAAGAGCAACATTTATTCAGCCTCTCATGAATGTAGTGGCGAGTACAGACTAAATATTGAATTGTTTTATTTTTAAATGATTAATGTCTTAGCAATCACTGAAGAACGCTTATTAAATTGGGAAAACTGGAAAATCCCGTTAAATTCACGTTTTCTGAAAGACAGGCTTCGATGGTATACACAGCCCTATATAGCCCTATTTCTCCAATATAAAAAAAAATATATTTTCGGCTGATTTTTAACTTTTCATAGCACTAGCATTTCTTATTCTGGTCTGCAACCCTACTCATACAAACTACGCAGGCAGATTAAAACACACACACACCTATCGACTAGGCCACCCTGGATGAATTTACTCCCATTTGACAGCTCACCTTATGACATCTCTTCCAACTGAGGCTGGATTCAACTCAGACTCACCTAACCTACTGCCTTCAAACACACAAATAACTGTAAATAGGCCATCCCGTATGAAGTCACAGTCGGATTTGATGACTCGGCTCAGAGACAACCACATCTACAGACATTGGGAACACGCAACTGTAAAACAGTCACGGTCATATTCGATTCACAGCCCACCAATCGGCTGCACCCCTCATTTGCCTAACCGACAGACATCAGAACCGTGTAACTGTTTGTTTCCTCACATATCCCGATGGATTCTAGGACCACTTATCCTGGCCCGGTCTACCATTCGGCTGCACCCCTCATTTGCCTAACCTGCAGATTAGGGTGGAATGAAAATGGGCTAAAAAAAAATTTTCAGGAATTTTGTAATTTAATAGTGCGGAAAAGTTGTGTATTGAGCCCCTAATAACCTGTGTAAAATTTGGGTTTGATTAAATAATGCTTTGATTGCCCCAAGGAAATTGAAATTTACGATTTTCTGCCGTAAACATGGTTTTAATTCAAATTTTTGAAAATTATTTATTTTTAAATTTTTTTTAATTTAATAGTGTGGAAAAGTTGAGTATTGGGCCACTAATAAACTCTGCAAAATTTGGTTTAGATAAAATGATAACTTGATCTGCCCCAAAGAACATGAAATTTACCATTTTCTGCCGTAAACACTGTTTTGGTGTTTAAATGCAAATTTAGGAAAATTGTTTCTTTTTAAAATTTTCAAATTTAATAGAGCGGAAAAGTTCTGTATTGTTAATAAACTAATAAACTGTCCAAAACTGTGCAAAATTTGGTTTTGATCAAATAATACCTTGATCTGCCTTAAAGAACTTGAAATTTACCTTTTTTCCATAAACGTAATGCTAAAAAATGTACACAAAAATTCTAAAACCTTTTATTTCTTAATTTTGATAGCATAGATGTTATACATTAACATGTTGGGATTGTTTAATAGCACACTTAATAGAAATAAATCTTTTTGAGCTGCAAAAATTTATCAAGATACCAGAATGCCGTTGTGTAGTCCTGAAATTGTCCTTTTGATTTATTCAAACATTTACTTTGTTACGGTGTTTTCACTTTATTCGATAATCGCCTTTTGTATTAAAACTTGGTATTATATTTCGTGATTCTAGTCTTGCTCGTATGAAGCCATCTCTTCCAGAAATTCCACATACTGAAACAGATGCTCTCGGTACGAGTTTGATACAGCCTTCGACCGCTTGGGTGTGGCATGGAAATTATGTAAGCCATTCATTTATAGGCGACAGATAGCCCACCCTCGACCATTGGCTGAAGATCTCTGTCAGAGATTCCAAATGTCATAGGTGGTTCTGTAACCTCAAAGTAACTATTCTGTAACCACTGAATAAGATCTACACAATCGGTTGCATCAACATTTTGGTGGTGGTATTTGGAAGGCTCGAACTTGACTCGAACCTATTTTTGTTCTTGCTTTCATGATCCAATGCAGTCAAAGGGACCTGATGTTCTGTCGTTCATCGGTTATTAAGCAAACGAAGATATTTTCCGGATCACCGGATCAACTACACGTTTTAGTTCCTCGTTGAAATAACGAGAGGATTTTATTGATTTCAATTAGTGCTGTGCACCATGCTTGCCTCTCTGCCATTTAATTCTTCTTTTAGCTGGACCGACCACAGGTCGTATAGTTTCAAGGGAACTATTGGAAACCAGATTGCAGATTGTGAAAAACTATCAATTGTTTGTTTTCAGAAAACTGAAGGTAATTTTCCATGCATTGAAGCAAAGACCTAAGTAATGATCAACAACATGTATTGGAATTGTGCCAAGCTGTCACAAGTTGTAATTATCTTTTAGGTTTGCAACCGAAAGGTCCTGGTTAACTTTTACATGCATGCTGGGTGACAGCAGCTAATTGTATCCCACGTCTATATGTGGCAACTAATGATCCCGCAGACAATCTTCGCATATTGGTTGATTTATTGTTAAAGTCTATTCACCAACATGGTTTGAGATCAAGGCTAATCCCTCATGCAAGCATGGTGCAAAGCACTTGTTGAAATCAATAAAATTGTTAAAATTGTTACCTAAGTGAAGAACTGAAGAGTGTAGTTGTTCGGTGATACAAAGAAATGTCTTCTTTGGTCATCTGGAAAATGTCCTCATTTTCATGATAACTCATGAACATGAGCACATCTCGGACTACGAAGAATCATGAACAAGAACAAACACAGGATCGAGGCAAGTTCAATGTTTCCAAATACCACCACTATGTTTTGATGTAACTGATTATGTAAATCTTATATACTCCATGGCAAACTTGAGAGTTACAGAACCACCTATGATATATGAAATATTTGACAGAGATGGAGATCTTCAGCTAATGGTAGAGTGGGCTATCACCTATAAATGAAGAGCGATCGAAGGCTGTCTCAAAGTCATCACATGCGCATCTGAATCAGTATGTGGAATGCCTGGAACAAAGGGCTTCATACACGACCAGAATCACGAAGTATAATGTCTACAAAAAGCACCCGAACAAATTAAATGTTTGGATAAATCAAAAGGAAGATTTCGGGATTACTCAACGGCATTCTGGTATCTCAATAAATTATTGTAGCTCAAATAAATATATTTTTAATAAATGTGCTATCCAACAATCCCAACATGTTGTATGACTTCTATGCTATCAGAATTCGGAAATAAAAGGTTTTAGCATTTTTGTGTAAATTTTTTAGCATTACGTTTATGGAAAAAAGGTAAATTTCAAGGTCCTTGGGGCAGATCAAGGTATTATTTGATCAAAACCAAATTTTACACAGTTTATTAGGGACCCAGTACACAACTTTTCCGTATTAAATTAGAAAATTTTAAAAAGAAACAATTTTCCTAAATTTGCATTTGAACACTAAAACGGTGTTTACGGCAGAAAATCGTAAATTTCATGTTCTTTGGGGCAGATCAAGTTATCATTTTATCAAAACCAAATTTTGCACAGTGTGTTAGCGGCCCAATACACAACTTTTCCGCACTATTAAATTTAAAAAATTTAAAAATAAATAATTTTCAGGAATTTGCATTAAAACCACGTTTGCGTCAGAAACTCGTAACTTACAAGGGCCTTGGGGCAGATCAAGGCATTATTCGATCAAAACCAAATTTTACACAGTTTATTAGTAACCCAATACACAACTTTTCCGCACTATTAAATTACAGAATTAAAAAAAAAATTTCGGTTCACCCTACTGCAGACGTCAGAAACTGTTTGTTACCCTACATATCTCGATGGATTCCAAGGACCACTTATCCTGGGCCTGTCTACCATTCCACTGCACCCCTCATTTGCCTAACCAGCAGACATCAGAAACGTGTAACTGTTTGTTACCCTCCATATCACGATGAATCACAGTACCACTTATCCTGGGCCTGTCTACCATTCCGCTGCACCCCTCATTTGCCTAACCT
>JAHWFP010018428.1:25067-35321 GCA_023313725.1 Lithobius niger
TATCCTGGGCCTGTCTACCATTCCGCTGCACCCCTCATTTGCCTAACCTGCAGACATCAGAAACGTGTAACGGTTTGTTACCCTCCATAACACGATGAATCACAGTACCACTTATCCTGGGCCTGTCTACCATTCTGCTGCACCCCTCATTTGCCTAACCTGCAGACATCAGAAACGTGTAACTGTTTGTTACCCTCCATATGACGATGAATCACAGTACCACTTATCCTGGGCCGATTAACCATTCGGCAGCTCTCCTCATTCACCTGATGACGTCACTTAGTCTGTCTGTGTTTTATCGAATATCGAAAAAAACCTACTATTACTGTAAAGTTTAATGTTATATAGTCGTCCAACAGCTTGCGCCATCTGCCGTTATTTAGTTGTACGTAGCACTTCATTTCAACAAGCGATGGAATGCGGAAAGAAATTTCTTTTTTTACACAACGAACAAGCCATGGTTTCAAAGGTCGTGGGTTCGATTCCCCGCTCAGGCAGTCTGACATATAAGATCAAAAGGCAATGTAAATAGGTTTGCATCTGTATTTATTTAACTCTTGTTGTGCCTTTGGCTCTTCCGTCCTTAACAAACAAGCCACGTTCCTCCTTATTTATTTACTGTAACGTTATTTAGTGCACCACGTAGGAAGCGGTCAAAGTTAACGATATCACTGTCACTAGACGCCCCCCCCCTCATCTAGCCGTTCAAATCTGCGCTTCAAAATGGTTGTTCTTTATTTAAAAAAAAAACGCCCGTTGTTACGTTAGGCTTAACTTTCTCGCTTGATTTCCGGTGCACGTACACGCACGAACTTTACACTCAATGATTAAGGAGACACGTGGCTTTTTTGTTTCATAAAAAGAAAATTTATATTGTCCGCAGCCTATCTTGAGTTCGCCCCAGAACGAATACACATAATCGATTGTATGTTTTCGATAGCAGAGCATCTTGTTGATATCCTAGACGGTTACAAAAACAATGGCGGCCGTCGATGAAAGCCACCCCCTCCAGGAAGATGTAGCCGCTCATAAAATATCTGCAGGACTCAAAATACGCTGCGCGCACAATAGTTGTGTGTTCCTTCATTTGTTGAAAGTAAGGGCTTGACGGAACTAGTTACAGTAAATGGCTGTAAATGCTGCAGCCTGCCATTTGGTGGCAGTCCCCCTTTAATGTTTACTAAACATCACGGAGTTTGAAACGTGTTGACCTAAACCGGTATATCGCTGTCAGCTATCATCTGTCAAATGCGTAAATTTGAAAAGTGTCAAATCGCTCTCATCTAGAACATGGTGGAACGAAATGCTGAATTGAAAAACAAAAGGTCAGCCTCGCCTGGTGTGTGTACATTGATATGTTGTGACATAATCTTCTTGGAGTTATTATATCTATCAACTAATTTACTTTGGACCCGTTGGCTTATTTGGTTTGTAATTTTTTGTTTTGTAGGTTTATCAGATACCTCAAGTTATTCGTCGTTGCAGGATTTTTCCCATTGATAGACCACATCACGAAGGTCTTTCCTTGCTCGGTGCTCAGATTAGTCTTCGATATTTTTGGTGACCTCCAAGGCTTGTGGCTGTTCGTTGTCTATTGCTGCAAAAGGAGTGTACTCCAAGCCTCACTGAAAAAACTCAAATCCATCTACCAATTTTGCAGACGTGCAAAGTGATATTTCGTGTTTTGCCATCTTCCTCATCCTACTGTTTGACTTTCTGTAAACTAATGCAAGGCATCCAATATTTGCTTCGTTAAAAAAAAATCCAACTAACCAGACGTGTTTACCTTTACTACTTTGTGGTTCCATTAGGAACCAAGAAGTGGTAAAGGTATAGACTCGTCCGTTTACCATACAGGATTATATGAGTGAATGACGCTGAGCAAATATGCAATTTTTGATAACATTCGAATAAAGAATTAGATGAGTACAAACAATCTGAACGTCTTTACTTGTGTTAGGCGTCTGAGACCTCGTGTGACAGAAAATGAGCTAGTAGCAAACATTTCCTAACCATCCACATTACAGGCAAGTGGATTGAACGTTTCTTTTCAATGTGAAACTGGTTTGATTCTGAGTAATGCTAGCGACGAGTCTTCGTTGGAATTTGAATCTTGGATAAAATGGAAACTAACTTGGGTCTATTTTGAGCTGCAAAGAAATGGTACTCTCTTTGACATCTCCCGCAACACGAGTCTGTCAGTACGTGAGTTCAAAAACTTGGAATTAAAAGCCGAAACCTACACATGTGTTCCTGTGAAGCTGCCACAGACTTGTCACACATTGTTTGAAGAATATAAGTGTCTTTTGTCTCATTTTGGCCCTGATTACGTGTTCGTGTTCAGTAAAAGATTTTCGTAAGGCTTACCCATGTATATCTTTCAAATGATAGCATGTTTGTTTAGGTTGCTTTTGTGGCCGACTGGTAATCAACACAAGTGACATGATCAGTCATGAAACATACGTATCATTGTTGTATATGCATTGCCTATTATGTATTACATACTGTTGGTTCATATATTGTCATATTGGCTATGCCTTCCACCAAAAGTTCATAATGTTACATGACCAAAATGGAACATGCCAGGACAATCTACACTGTACCCTTCAATGTGTGCCATTGGATTGTCAACTTTTATTATGTTTATCGTGTTATTTACTGTCTACCAGTTCGTCTACCTGTTCTGCATAAAGGTGTGAGTTATAACAGTGCTGGATTCGCATTTCTCCACAATTCATTCCTCACCCTGGCTACTAAATCCCTTAAGTGTGCATTTTATACTTGTCATTTACTAGCCACATCGAAGATCCGCTCAATCTGTTGGTACCGTGTCGCGTCGCTCCAGGAGCTTACTTGGTGCTCTTCATACACATTGACTGACTGATGTTTCATGCCAAAAATTAACCTGCACCTCAACTACAATATGTCTCAGAAGTCCTGAACCAAGTAAGCCTATACTACACCCAAAGAAAAGTTCTGGGTTCGAGTCCTGGCTAATGTACTGGTGTTACTGCGAGTGAACGCCTATTGTGGAAGACATTTGCTACTCACATTAGGTGCATATTTGGATCATAGTTTGCCGATTTGTACGCCTTAGGCCTAATATGGTATAAGCGTACATCGTATAGGCCTACCTGGTTCAGAACTTCTGAGACATTAAGATATAGATGACTACGTATATTTTTTTAACATTCTTTTTTTAGTGTCTTCCCAGACTTGCAATGCCTGTGTTCTGAATCTGTCTGTCGGATCTACGCTCGAGAATATTTCTTGTTGAAACTCGTTTAGGCTGACTGATGTGCAAAAAATTATCGTTGCGATAGTATAACGAGTCATTGTTTGGCGGGCCAGCCGCTGTTGTGATAGTATAACGAAAGAGCTGTTATTGGCAAGAACGTTCTTTTCTCCATCTCCGTTCGTACAGCCCTTTGGAAGGTATAGAAGAAACAAAATGGCGCCTAATATGAATGAAGAGGAGTGCAACCGGCAGTTCATCTAGAAATTGCTGTGAGGGGACGAAGCAGTGTCAGACGAACGAAATTGGAATTCAATTCAAAATAAGGGATAACAAATTCAGCTAAGAGAGTCCAGAAAGGAAACTTCAGAAATTTTTAAAACTACAACAAATGGTTTATTTGTTTATTTTTATCGAATTTTACTCTTTTACTAAGGTCTTGAAAGAAGACAGTTTTCCCTTCGCCCTCCCCTCACCCCGGGTATGCCAAGGGTTGTTTCCTTAAAAACCTTCAGAAATTTCATACTTTCAGAAACGATGAAACTACACCAATAGCTTACACTTTATACGCTACTTAAATTGTTTCACTAACTTACAACTAACATAAGTATCATAAACTTCAATTTGACAGCCATGCAGGAATATGACTAATAAAGTAAGAACAAAGTATACGTTGGAAATAAACCTAATCAATGGTGTTACTCTCAACTTGACAATGCAAACGTTTTCATCCTTTTAACATTGCTCCTGTTGGTTCCAAGGCTCGTTGGGTACTGGTTCCTGAGCAAGACTTTCAGCAATTTTCCCAAACTTGCCCCAAGAGGTTTCACTAAAGACATCACATTTCTGCCAATCGCAATTATACACTTTGCTCTGCGACAGCTACTTCTTTTGGAGCCTGCGTGAATGGACGCAGAAGGAAGGGCTTCCAGGAGTTTGTAGTCGGGCCAAACCGCTTAATGGATTTGAGTTTCTGCAGTGATGCTTGGATTACTTTCCTTTTACAGCAGTAAATAATAAACAACCATAAATCTTGGCTGTAACCAAGCACACAGGCTATTTCGGTGAACAGTGAATGAGGAAAATAACAGATGATGTGGCTTATCAACGGAAAAAATCCTGCCACCACAAAGAGCTTCAAGTATCTGATGAGCCTAAAATAAGTAAACAAACATGGACGTGATAAATACGGAGATAATGTGAAAAGCAATGCAGTTTTTCATATTGACCCATTAGGGTTCCAACAGGACGGAAAGCCGACGGTTCAACAAGGTTTAAATAAACACAGTTGCAAACCTATTTACGTTGTCTTTTCGACTTATATGTCAGAATGTCTGAGCGGGGAATCGAACCCACGACCCTAGAAACCAAAGGCCGAGGTCCTACTGCTGAACCATACCGCTGAGACATGGCCCTGAGCTGCCTGAGCGGCCGTGTCAGTAAGACTCACCGGTAGGAACTCAGCGTTTGGTTGAAAAGGTCGTGGTTCGGTTCCCAGCTCAGACAATCTGACGTATAAGTCGGAAAGGCAACGTCTGTATTTGCATCTGTATTTATTTTACCCATAAAGGGTTCATAGTGGAGTGCGGCATGCTCCGAGAAGGAAAAAAGAAATTGAAATGAGTCAGATCTTAGGCCAGTATCAGTAGGGTAAATACTGACTGGTTTTAGTGTACATTTGCAAGACAAACATGCTGTCCTTAAAAAGTTGTATGTTGGTGGGTTCTGTAACAGAAAACGTTGGTATCAGCATCCAACACCTTGCTTCGGGTTTCCATGTTCTGCTTCGCGTTTTGGAAGTGAAGGAGCCCGCTCGCCGGCCGACCCAACAGAGGGACGTTTTGGTGGTCGGTCTTCACCAGATTCTTCTCGTTTGTTAAAAAAACTTTATTACCACAGTCCTTACCCCTCCTGTGAAAGAATCAGCGAATTTTCTTTTCAAGGGTTTCGTGCGTTTTTCATCTGCTGAAAGAAATAAGGTAGCCTATTCTGCAGTTAACTGGAAAAAAAATGCATTTTGCTTGCTTTTTGGGCCTTCCTCATTTTTGCACAAGGCTACCTTTCTGAGCAGTTTTAAATTCAGTAGCACTGGCAGTGGGTGGCAATAGAACAGAATCTAAGGTGCTGTAATTTCGGCGGAAACTGTGAGATTGAGGTTTTTTTTTCTTTTTTAGAGAGAAAAGAAGATGGGAGCAAGAAACTGTACACCTCGACCCGTAAACTCTCTTTTACCACCAAACAAAAGAAAATGGTAAGAAACGAGATAAATGTGGCGGATTTTAAAGATAGAACGAAAGAGAGACACACACACAGACAGAGGAGGGGGATAGGGCCCCAACCCATCTGCGTTTTAAAGTAAACAGCATCTTTCGCTCCTAGATAGGGCGCACCTTACTGTCATACGAACCAGAGGACACAGCGTGAAGTTGACGAAACCACGAATCCGCACCATTGTTGGACAGTTTTGTTTCACTGTGAGAGCCATTAATTCTTGGAATGCACTTCCAGAAAGTGCTGTGACAGCACCTTCAACCAGCAGTTGGAAAAGACAATATGGTCTGACTCAGTGTTAAAGTACTTTTGTTCCATGTTTTTTTGTGAACCGGTTACATAAGCTTGCTTTCTTCCGGTGTTAATTTAATTTAATTTAATTTACTGTACAGTCTGCATAGGATAATGATCGGGGTGAAAAAGAATCAGTTTATTATAGCCAGTGTGCGCAAAAATGTTAAGAAACTTAAGAAACTCAATCAAACATGGACATGCACTTGAGCGACCATACAGTACCAGTGTTGCAACCATGCATCCAACACCACCCGTGTTTCAGCTACTTTTTATAATAAAGTTTTAAACGCACAGGAAGACGGAGGCGGAGAGCCGGTTAGCTGGGCTGGCCGGAGAGTGGCTCTCTCCTCCTCCACACCACGCAGCAGAGCAAGGAAGCCCGGGGCAGGGGGTAGGATGGAGATAGCAAAGCTTTTTCTGTTACAGAACTCGACATACCACTTTGGAGGGAGGATTTAGCGTCAGATTTTTTTGCAAACGTACACTGCATCAGTCAGTATTGCCCTACCATCTACTTAGACCAATACAAGCCTCTTGCCAGCTTGCAGATATCTTAAACTTTTTTTACAATATTTGAGTACCCTGAACCGTCCAAAATGCAATCTTCAGTGTGAGGTGTAATATTGTCTCTTAAAATTTTCTACACGGCAAGTTTCATGAGCACCCTTAAAGCTTTTAAAACAGTCGACGCACTGCCAACCATAATTGCATTCTCCTGAGAATAAACAGAATACCCATAAAGATTCTGTAGTCTATATTCACTCTAAACTTAATTTTTTATTGCAAGGGTATACACTATAGTATACAACAGTGACACGACGTAGTATTATTGTATATAACTATGCTGGAGCCTTAACGGATTAGCTGCAAGGGGCACTGCAGAGAGAAACAGAAGGGCGTCATACTGAAGCCGATGCTGTGAAGAGTGATTGCTTAGACCTAAAACGCGCGATTTTTGTTGTTGGAGAAAAGAACGTTATTTTAAACCTAAGCAATCCGCTCTTCCGTTGTTTTTCCCTCCATTTTTATGTAGTGCACCTTGTAGTTATGCCATCCAAAACCCATACTGTTGCCAATCTGGTGCCAATATGGCGGCAAATGTCACTGCTCTATACACGTTTACGTTCAACACTAGGCTTTTCTCCAGATTCTGGGTCGCACAATTCACGTGTCTTTAACAGAATTCCGCAGGACATTTTTACAATAAAAAAAATAGCGAACTCAAAGCAAAATTAAATGATGCCATAATAACAATTGATTTTGACTGGATTTTATCACATACTACTTCAGCTTGCTTACTGCACAATTTATAATGTCGTTTCATGCTTTTTGTGAACCTAACAAGCGATATGCAACGTTCTTATTTTTCACCAAGTTTCGGTCCTGACACAGTGGCTAAATACGGCAATCCTCCTTGTTGCAGATACCACCCGGTAGACAGGGTGTTCGCAAGAAAAGTGCAGGAATTCCTAAACAATGCTTTTACCGAAGATGGAATGCAACCCCATCCTTGTTTGCTGAAGGTGAAAATGTGCGATGCTAGATTCCGAATTAAAACCATCATGATGCATGTGCATGCGCTTGAAATTAAATCAAGTTGCTGTAATGACATATGAACACGTATCGGTTTTGTTCCCCAGTTTTTTCTTGAGTATATACAAATATATTGTAATATCTATATTTTGTATGTTTTTATGAAAATTTTCCATTTTATATATATATATATATATATTAACATCGGAGGCCGGCTAAAAGGAAAAGGAAAGCGTAAACGAAAACCACTTCTCCCCGCCTCGCGCCCGCATTGAAAATGCACTCTCCCACTCTACCTGCAGCCAAAAAGGAGCCAGGCACGAGTGGTCGATCAATCTGACAAGTCGTCGGGAAAATGTCCCGGGAAATGTGTCCCGGGAAATGTGACCGGCCCCGTGCGGCTTCTTCTAGTTTGTACATAATAACACTAAGGGAAAGTTTAACTTTTGAACCATCTTGACACATTTTTCAAAAAGATATTAATAACGTAAGGAAAAGCTGTGTAAACCATGGCTCCAATACAAAAAAAAATCTTCCGTTATGGCTGGTAAATCAGTATTGGTGCCTAGCTCTCCCTTATAACGTGAAGGTTGCATCCTAAGCACCTAGCTATCATCCTCGTATTTCAATTCGAGGGAAAACTGATACTAGCCAAGCCATTACGATTGTATGTCATATTTTTCTTTATTTTCAACATATTTATTGATGTGAAATTATTCAGTTTGAATAATACCGTTTTCAATTTAAATTAAGCCTAAATCAAAATTAAAACACATACTCTCACTGGAATTTTTTCAAATACTTTTGAAACGCAAATGAGTTTTTAGTCTTCTGTACAGCCGTACCGGCTGAGAAAACTATTGCAACGACTTTGTCCGTCCGTCGCTTTTTTTCAACTTCGCAACGGCACCAGAAATTGAAGACCACTGTTTACAACGTTCGATTCAGTGTCAAAAGTTAGTTAAATAACATGGCAAATTAAAACACCGTTGCCTCCTTATAGCTAATAGACTTCTTCGACGTAACTAAATTAAATAATAACATTTCATCGTCGAATTGAAATCCTAAAGATTTGTGTTAACGCAGCCGTAAAAACAAAAACATTTTAGCTTCGTTTAAAAGAGTCTTGTCGCAATGTTGCATGAATGAATAGGCTTACGATGGAACCAAATTCTCCATTAGGCCTATCTGCTACTTATGAAATTAAAACTGCCGTTAAAAAAATTAGGCCGAAAAAATGAAAATTATATCTAAAATCACGTTCCCATGGTAACGTCAATAGTTGCTACGAGTCGCTGCTGCAGCGTTTCTCCTGTCCCTTCCCTACTACCACTGATCTATATTAGGCTACATTGCGCATTACGTTGTAACACTCTAATTGTGTGCGCGGAGGCATACCGTGTTGCAAAAATGAATAGGCTTACTGTATACAATCCAAATCTCCGTTAGTTGCTACTTACGAAATTAAAGTTGTAAATTAGGCTTAAACGCTGACAATTATGCCTAAAACATAAAATTAGCTTAAAAGCTAACACATTTGTAATGGGCAATTCTGATGGTTACTGTTTTTAGATTATATAATAGAGATAGCTGTTGTAGTGCATGATAGAGGTGTACGCCTCAACATTGGAAGTGGAGGAACTGTACAGCAGACCAATGCGACTAGATAGTCGCTGTAGCCCCTTGTCTTTGTTAGAACCTGTAGCAAGGAGGTAGTGTTCCGTTTTGTGCCCCTTCTGCCAGTCTTTTTTTTTTACATCTCTCGCATCTTGCTTAATTTTAAAAATTTCGTATTTTTATAACAATTGGAAGCTGAATTACTGGGCTCCCAATAATAATTCAGGATAGACTTATTTTGAACCTCTTGAAGTCTATCCTTTTTTTTACCCACCCGTACACTTCAATTCCTTACCAAATATTAAATTTGATTCAGAATCCATAAATGGCTCTTTTATTTAAGACTAAACTTAAATAATTCCTTAGAATATAATGTTTTGGTAAAACTTTTTTTTTAATTGGGTACGCTATGTGCTTCTCAAAAGCCGACTTTTGATTAATTTCCAGTCCCTAAAATGTAACGTGTTCCATCTTTGTAATTTCTTGACACGTATTTTCTCGTTCCTTACATCTCTCTTTAAGCATGAACCAACTCCACTGAGTGAGCGAAGCGAAAAAATGTTGCTAAATTTAGAAGTATTTAGAAAGACCAGTTGATGTAACTAATAGCGAAGTGAACAAATGTTGCTAAATTTAGAAGCATTTAGAAAGACTATAGTTGATGAAACTGAGAGCGAAGCGAACAAATGTTGCTAAATTTAGAAGTATTTAGAAAGACCAGTTGATGTAACTAAGAGCGAAGTGAACAAATGTTGCTAAATTTAGAAATACTTAGAAAGACCAGTTGATGTAACTAAGAGCGAAGCAAACAAATGTTGCTAAATTTAGAAGTATTTAGAATGACCAGTTGATGTAACTGAGAGCGAAGTGAACAAATGTTGCTAAATTTAGAAGCATTTAGAAAGACTATAGTTGATGAAACTGAGAGCGAAGCGAACAAATGTTGCTAAATTTAGAAGTATTTAGAAAGACCAGTTGATGTAACTAAGAGCGAAGCAAACAAATGTTGCTAAATTTAGAAGTATTTAGAAAGACCAGTTGATGTAACTGAGAGCGAAGCGAACAAATGTTGCTAAATTTAGAAGTATTTAGAAAGACTATAGTTGATGAAACTGAGAGCGAAGCGAACAAATGTTGCTAAATTTAGAAGTATTTAGGACCAGTTGATGTAACTAGGAGCAAAGCGAACAAATGTTGCTAAATTTAGAAGTACTTAGAAAGACCAGTTGATGTAACTAAGAGCGAAGCGACCAAATGTTGCTAAATTTAGAAGTATTTAGAAGGACCAGTTGATGTAACTAAGA
>JAHWFP010018428.1:35331-47247 GCA_023313725.1 Lithobius niger
AAATTTAGAAGTATTTAGAAGGACCAGTTGATGTAACTAAGAGCGAACTATTGCAGGAGTCAATCAACCATAACCACGGAGAGAGTAAGAAGCCAAAGCGTTGCACGAATCAAATCTGCTTCGAGGACTATACGGGAAGTGCTCAAAGGGACGACTACGTAGCGGTTTTGTCATCTCTTCAATGTTAATTTCTTTTAATCGGGGTGCGTTGGGTGGGTCAATATTAAAACAAAGATTTTCTTAAAACAGTAATTTACATTTTACATCGTCGATCACTGGTCCCTCAACTGTAGTTTTGGTTGTTGATCACTTGTTTCCCCAACATACTCGCACAGTCGATGGTTTTTCATGTCGATCATTTGGCCGCAATCTTCTGGTGTCGTTCGTTTCACTATTGATCAGATGGGATTCGAACACCTGACCCGACACGACACCTAAAATTTCAATTAAATCTGTGCTTGCGGTGCGAAAAGGATTGAATCCATCTCCTCTTGTGAGGTGCGAACGGAGTGGACGACAAGTTTCGAGTCAAGCCCATTCTTATTCACTCTTTACTGCATAGCTAGGGGACTACACACATAGCATCACATATTAGGCATCGGCATCAAGTTTTCGACTAGAACTGGCCCTGGGTTTAGCTCCAGAGAGACAGTTTACAGGCTGCCACTCCAACACCAACGGAACTTTCGTCCCAGGCGAGCCTCGTTTTATACTCGCTAGCGTGGGGAAAATCCCCTTCAGGATTTACGTCACGTGACTGCAGGCTAACAGGTGCGAGCCGGTTCCAACTGGCGCTCCGCCAATAGCTGCGTCTAGGCGGATTTGACGGAGCGCACAAGCAGGGCGTGTAACTACAAGGCGCACCAGGAAGTGGCATCTTACTAAACGTGTATGGCGTGGTACACTCTCTCCTTGAAGACTGGACTTTCATTGCGGAAATAGGTAATACGTTACAACGATCCCCGCAAAAAAAAAAGCTACCAGCAGTGGTGTCGCTGCATTCATAAGTGAGAGTTTAGCAATAGCCGCTCCATCCGTGATGCATGGAAGTTTGTATGCTGGCAAGCAAAGGTTTTGTAATACATCCAAACGGACAGCCTAGGGTTTCTTTTTTTTTGAATAGTTTTAAATCAGAGAAAGGCTATGAGCCCCAGTACTGGTCTATCTAACAGCCTTTAAGTAATCACTGGAAGTATACTGGAAGTGGGTGTAAAGGGTTTCTAACAACGAACGGTTGGCCGGTCCACAGAATAAAACGAACTATCAAAAATAAACTGCACTCTGTGGCACGGCAAACCGCCCAAGCATGACCGCTTTTTCAACAGATGAGAAACTTTCGGATTGATTCGGTATTTTGCGATCGCACATTATAATTGCTTAGGCAAGTAATCTTGCCGTTCTACTTCGGTGATCAGGTAGAACAACTCCTTTTCTATTTTTACGGCATTAGAATTCAGAAGCTGTGATCGCAACTGACTTAATGGTAAACAGTCATACTTCAGCATATGGTATAGGCAGACAGAGCCCCTCTCCGATCCTGTTTTATTACTAATGCTTTATTCCAGGGCTCTTGTACAGTACCGGCCCGATCTTGGATGAAAAATACCATACGAGACTGAGTGAGACAATATGGCCGCCGAAAGCGCCGCTGATGCGATTGATTTGTCTTGTTGCCGCTTTTTGTCAATCGATGGCGACACCTTCCGTGCAAAAATGCTACCTTCCTTGAAACACTTTATGGATAAACGAACAAGTTGCTATTTATTGAAGACCTACGTGCCGTCGAGAAATTTAACAGCTTGTGGCAAAAATGTCGATTTTTTTTTTATTTGTACGTGTAAGCTATTTTCCGGGTGATCACTTGAATTAGGTTAGTGAATTACTACGCTTTTTGCCATTGCTGCTATTTGGAAGTAGATGCCGGGACTCACGATACACTAATTCATAGATGCGATTTACTTGGCTAATTTCCGAACAAACATCGACGAAATGAAACGGGACCACACGTGGCGCCCATTTTGTCGAACCGCCACCCCCCTCCCTAATATTGTTATAGGTCGGGCGGATAGTTTAATGGCCATGTTTATGCATTTGGCAAACGGGTGATAGGAATTTACAGGAAAAAGAATCCAAACAATCGTGTTTGAAGTTAAAAGGTGCCATTTTAGGGTAAAAGTATAAAACACCGCTTACACTTTCTTCAATCTGGAGAACGTAGCTCAGGCGACAAAAAAAAAAACAATATCTAATATTTCGGTTTCAGGAGATACATTTATTGGCTCTTTTATTTGCATTATTTTATTATTATTTTTTAAGAAACGTTGACAATTACGCCCGTCTTTTCCCCCACTTGTCCCACACGTTTAGCGATGGCATCGGGGACCACTGTGTCCCTGGTAGGTCTAACCTTGGTGGTAAGGCAACGTGACCCCAACCCAATACCATCAACCCTTCCTCTGCAGCCGAGCCATCGTCTTCGTTTCAAACTTTTAAATGCTTTAACTTTTGTAATTTATAATTTTTAGTTTTAACATCGGATGGCAGTCAGTGGCCACTATAATCCGTACGAGATTTGTAAACTGGGCGTGGCTTAAAAAAAATATCGATTGTTCACTCCAGTACAACACCACGACTAGCATCATGGGTAAAAAAAACCGCCAGTACAACAGTCACAAAATGGCGTCTATTGACGCGTCTTCAATCGGGAAAAGAGGTAAAATGATTCACAGGCCCACAGCCAACTGGGGAAATTATTTGGAATGTCTATTGTTATCTGCGAAGCAAGGAACCAACAAACAGCAACAACGCCGTTCCCCAAGAAACGTCAGATGCAACAAAGGTTTCTTTCAGTTGTGTTTTCAAATAGTTAACGAAGGCGCGCAACTACCCGCCGAAACAAGTGCCACTCCGGCCGCAGCAGACGCTTCAGTTCCGCGGTTCACAACGGCAGCGAAATAACGGCCAAAGGCGCCAACGGTAACAAGCTTGGACGACTTTCAACGTTACTGTCAGCTGCTCGAACAACAATAACTGAAATTCACCGTGAAGGTAATTATCCAAATCTTGATAATGTTTTGGCCAAGTTCAAATCGAAGATTGGATTTAAAGATGGGAGAACTTCCGTAGCATTTAACCATTAAGAAGAAACTTGGAATGAAATACGGAAAATGCAACAACAGAAATATTAAATAAAAGCGTCCAGAAATTGTTGCCCAGCGTCGCCTATTTTTACGTCAGGTACGACATTTAAGAAGTAATCCGTCTTATTTACAGTATTTATTTATTTGGATGAAACTAGGGTGAATGAGCGTCGCTAAAGAAAAGGCGCACCGGACACACAGCTGACAGCGCAAATGACGACTTGAATGGTCGCCTTACTCCGATCGTAAAGGGCCGAAGACTCATTTTGCTACACACTCAGGATGGTTTTGTTAAAGATAGCATGCTTCTTTCCCGAACTGGATTTTTTCCCACTTTCTGCAACCCCCTAGCTTGGCTGTGAACAAACAGCTCTTCTCAGAGCTATTCAAACGGTTGTTTTCACAACCACCAAAAATGAAAAGATCTGAAATTTGTACTGTTTCACAAATAAATTGTTACAACATTCACAACAGTAGAACAAACTTCCTTCCTTAACTTTTTTTTTAGCTCCACAATGAATTAAAACTTAAAACCTACGTATTTTTTATATTTATTACCGTCTGACCCAAAATACAAGAAGGATGGGGAGGTGGGGTGGAGAAGAAATACCCAAAAGGCAGTAGCGAATGTTTTAAAGAAAATAGTAAATAAATACATTTTTCCAAAGATTTTATGCCCCACGGCACGATATTAGGGTGGGGGGGGGGGAGCCCTTTTACTCCACCATCCTTATTTACTCCACTGCTGAAAGGGCCTGAGTCGGAAATTACGGCATTAAGTGGAAAGAAAACCGGGGCTAAAATGAGATTCGGTAAGAAAAAAGTATTTTCTCTTTTCTGAATTCAGCCTGGAAATTTTCTTTTTGCCCCCCCCCCCCCAATATTTTTTACTTGTTTTCGATTCCCCCGATTCCCAATTGATGGAGAAGGCCTGTAATAAAAAAATTTTTAAACAGTCGACATTAAAAAAATTGGCATCAAATAACAAAACCATGATCGCGCACAGACAAGCCTTGGTGCGGTCTGTAGATAGCCACAAGGCACACCGACTCCGGGAAAAAGTACGCTACAATCAAGCTGCTCGCGAGCCACGCCCAGTTTACAAATCGCGTACGGAGTATAGGTCCTTGCCATTCCAGTTGCATTTGCAACAAACTTATATTATTATACATAAAAACAGCGATACCTTCATCAGAGAGGAAAAAAAAAAAAAACTTTACATTGCCACAAGTGGGTTACCCAACGTGGTACAGCGTTTGTGCTGCAGCAAGAGCGATGAGCAGAGTCACGGAGGAAGGCAAAATGAATGCCTTCCCAGGGGTTCGACAAAGCTATAAATCTCGTACACCCAAAATTTAGATTTATAAATCCGTTGTAAATCTTATAAATCTGTAAATCTGGTGTAAATCATTCAAATCCTGTAAATCTTTTACAAATCTTGTGTACATCCTCTAAATCTTGTATAAATCATTCAAGTCTTGTAAATCTTTTACAAATCTTGCAAATCTAGTACAAATTTTGTAAATCAGGTAAATCTGACGTAAATCATTTAAATCTTTCTTAAATATTTTGTAAATCTTTAAATCCCTGCAAATCTTTAAATCTCCTGTAAATCTGTGTAAATCTTGAAAAAATCTCATGTAAATCATTAAATCTTAGTTACGTCTTTAGCAAAATCTTCAAATCCCAGCACATCTGCAAATATTCATGTCAATTTTCAAATCTGTAAATCTGTGTACATCTGCAAAACTTTACTTAAATCTTTAAATCTGCTGTAAATCCATGTAAATCTTGCAAAACTTCACGTAAATCATTCAATCTTACTTTAAATCTTTCGTAAAATTTTAAATCCCAGCAAATCCGTGAATCTCCGTAATTCCGTTGAAAGATTTACACATTTATGAATCTCGGATACTTTCCTCCTTGACGCTGCTCGTTGCTCTTGCTGCAGCACAAATCGGCACCACGTTGGGTGACCACTTATGGCAATGTAAGGTGTTTTTAAGGTTTTTAAGTTTTTACTTTCTGATGAAGGTATCGGCGATTTCCCTGATACCGAAATAGTAGACATTGTTTTTTATCGCATGTGCGTTTTGGCTAAGTTCTCCAGATACGTATACTGCAAACTCCATTCCTTACACTTTCTTCAAGACTACAATTAACGTGGCGTATTTCTAGTTATTACCGTACACACGTGCAAAGCCCTGGTTTCACTCGAAATTATTTTTGTCTGGGTTTTTATGCCTGGGTTTTCGGCATTCCTTCAACTCCCATACGTTGGAGTAGACACAGACAGCCCCAGCGCATCCTAAGTACCAGTGTATCAATGCATAAATATGGGTAGTAAGTTTTATAATTCCTTTCCCACTGGTATGAAACGTACTGATCTGATGTCATCGTTTAAGAAACATTTTTTCAAGTGGTTACTTGATCAAAACCCAACTGATTTGGCAAATATATATATGAGTTAACTTTTTCGAAATTTTTTTTTTTTTATCATATCTAAAAAACTGTTGCTTTCTCCATTTCTATCGGCAAAGTACGACTTTTCTATTCTCGTTTTCTATGGTTTAATCATGATTTTGTTCCCTCTTATCTTTTAAATTTTTACATAATGTTTTTTTTTTTTTATAGTTATGTCCACTTTTTTAATGATTTTTCGCACGTAATCCTATTTTTTGAATGTTGGAATTTTTCTCATTTTTTTTTCTGTATTTTGTTTTGCATTTAAGTAACTAACTTTGAAACATTGTTTAATAAAATAAAATTCGCCACATAGTGTGATCAGGAACCAGAACGGTGGTGAGCCGCTTACTACGACCCTAATGTAAAAACTCCCATTTAATTCGGTCTGACCAGGAACGAATGCAGGAGTTCTCCGCAGATCGACTCGCGGGAACTCTGTACACTATTTCACCCCACAATTTCTGAGCTTAGGGCATTCCAAATCCTGACGACTCGAAGCGGAAAAAAAATGCTTCCTACAATTAGTTTTAGACTCTTATATTGCAAGTTTCCACGGGTCCTCTAGTGAAGTGTACCGAAGGTGTATTTTGAAATATACTCAACTCAACTCAAATTTTCAGCAGTTTTGGTGATTTTTTTATTGTTTTATTGTGGAAACCACGCTGTTACGATCTACACCATTTACGGATTTTAAACTAATTTACGTGCTTATTGACAGTGTTATACAATTGAGGAGAGATAGCCATAAAGTGCTATAAAGTCAATGGCTATCTCACCTCAATTACTACTGAAATTATTTAACTGTTTTATTATTTACGGTGTTATAAGTAACTTTCGGCTTCTAAGTAGTTTTTTTTTTGGCGTGTCTTTTTAGTTTGTAATCATTAGAAGCCAAAGCCAATACATTAAAGAATTAATTCCGTGCGTTTACTATTTTTAACCAACGCTCAGACTGAACACCTGCACATTTTGACTCGATTGAAAAACAAGACGTATTGAACTTAAAGGCGCCTGTTCGCCATTTCGATAGCATTGTCCATATTCTAAACACAGCATCCACGTTCCAGAATCTCCCTCATCCAATAGGCTGATGTGGGCAACGTGACCTCGTTTTAGTTATGAAAATTCGCGGCGCTGCTGCGAAGTGTTGTTCCGTTTTTTACTTTACCGCTATTTTCTTTATATTGCTCGAAGATTCTACGAAGCTGCATCTTGGAGTTGAAAAGGTGAAAGGGCGCCTTTTACACAAAACCGAAAAAATTCCCTCGATTGAAAAGGAAACGCAACATCTATTCGATAACTTAACGTTTTCACCCTAAATATACTTACTTATGATGCATGGCTTTCTACCGATATGTTGTACTTGGATCCATGCTTACGGATTTGCCACACGTTGTAGGTAACAAGGAAGCAGAGGACAAAGTTTATAAGTAGAATTATAATATAAGATCCTCTAATACCATTACTGGGAGTTGGGTGATTATCACAACTTCTCTAGGACTTGGTCTATAACAAATTTTGTTTTATTGAGTGGTGAAACAGCGCGCCCTGCCCGGTGAAAATAAGTCAGTGCAACTGATCTACGTACCCACTAACAACATCAACGAGTATATTGTAGCAACGGAAGCATGCATCGAGATGCAACAACACATAATTGGACCCATGTTTCCTCATGTAGTTGAGCCATCAGTTTTCCGTCCTGGTTTGCCTGATGTTTTTAGAGAAGGCCTTCAAAATCGCTCCATGTCAATCTTGTTTTTGATTTATGTTGGGTTTGTCTAATTGATTGGACCCCTTACTCACTGCATTATTTTTTTTTCGATCTACTATTGGCCAACAACTTGGGATGACAACTAAAATAATAGTCACAACAATAATTTGGTACTTACGCGTTACTTCAGGTCCACATTTTTTGTATCTGCTACCCCCCCCCACCCCCATTTTACCAAAATGCGCTTCCCCGTACCATTTCCCCGCGCACTGAATTGAAAAGATTTCAATCGCATGAAGAATTTCCCCTAAATGCTGAAATCGACCAAACGCTTGTTACAGTCAATTCACTACAGTTCAATTTATTACAGCACAATGACCTAGTTGATCGCCTGCCCTACGAAAATTATTAAACCAAATAGTAAGACAGAACGACCTGTGAGCCAATTTATTTGAATTCATTTTATTCATGGCACTAACCCAGCTGGCCACTGTTTAACACAACATTATATTCTGGCAATACATTCTGAAACAGTTAACCATGTGACAATTAAACGTGTAGTAATGTACAGTTGGGTGCTGTTGTCTCATAAACTTAATGGAGCTACACTAGCGTGTATATAGATAAACGTCAGCTCATATTCCAGTAAATACTTTCTGCTGAGTAAAAAGAATGCATCTAGGCTCGTATTTTAAAACGATCGTGGCACAGTATTTATGAAATCCCAAATATTAGCAATTGATAAGCAAATATGGCAAAGCGTAGTTCGTTAAACAAATAAACAATAATACCCCAAGTCTATCAAGTACCCGAAATACTTACCCGTATGGCAAGTGCATGGCATGGGGTTGGATTATAGGCACTAGTTCATTTAAAAAAAAATTATAGTGATCACCATTGAAAGATCAAGAGACTCACGTCATACGGTTTAACCCTTTTAGAATTTGTTATTCCTTTTTCATTCTTAGCGACTATGCAGCATGCATAAAATTCAACCAAATCCTAGAGCAGCATTTGCTGCTGCCATCTAGACATTAGTATTTTGTTTAACAGTTTTAGCAATTATATACTCCTAACGTGCTGCAATTCTAAATTTGGACGTGTTACAGTTCCATCATCGGGAGATGAATACTAGCAGGAGGGCTTGCAGTAGTTTGCATTCATGCAAAACTTGTAAATAGATTTGAGCTTATTTACGGATGCTTTGAGTACTTTCCTGTTACAGCAGTAGATAACGAATAACCACATGCCTTGCAAGTCAGCAACAACATAGATGACCAGAGTGAATAACGAATAAGGAAAAGCCGTGCTGATGTGACTTATCATTGGAAAAAATCCTGCAACCACAAACAGTCTGAGGTGCGTGATAAACCTATAACAAATAATCAAACAAGCACAAGGGAAATAAGGAGTCAGACATAATAACTGCATAAATAATATCACAGAACGTGTCATCACATGCACTAGACCAGCGGTTTCCAACCTTTTCTACAGTATTCCTCCCCATTGGGACTAGTTTGCAATGGCACCTCCCCCCTCCCCATTGCTACAGGGTCAGATTGGGAAGGATCGAGCCTCCCTCGTAAAAGGTGGCTGGCGGTAGTGCCGTAAGCTTCTCCGGCATGGTCCAATTACCGTATTTTTAAGAAATATGCTTGAATTTGAAACATTTTCCTGCAATTTAGACATACAGTTTTCATAATAATGCCTTCAAATTTTTCAAAAATATTTTATTTTTATTTTTGCCTTATGCAGTGGCGGCAGTCACCTTATTTTTAAGAAATAGACGTGAATTTGAATCGTTTACCGGCAACTTATTATTTTTTTAAAGTTCTTGTGAAGTGGCCTCGCCGTTGATCCCAATGTTTCCGAGCGGCTCAATGCGACACTGCATTAATGTGTAATTTTTTTTAACACAATGAATGATACTGGTAAGTCTTGAAACTCTTTACAACAATGTAATTAAAAAAAAATGGTTGATAGCAGGTATAGGTCTGTCATTGGCAAGAACTTTGCAATGCATCGTTAAAAAAAGTTCATCACTGATCTGGCAGCGTCTCGCGCCTCACCTGCAGTTGTTCCACGCCTCCACAGGGAGGCGCGCCTCACCGGTTGGGAAACGTGGCACTAGACTAAGGCAGAAATAGTTCTCGACCCTCTAACTGAAAACGGTTTGATAATCACAGGACTAGCTAGAACTCTACTTACGCATGTCAGAATTATTGACAACTTTTTTTTTACAAGCTGATTCCTAACGCACAGAACATATGAGTCTTAGCACTGTAACTCTTGCTTCATATTCAATCACAAGGTCGTCAGGGAGAACAGCAGCGGGTTGGATTTTCACGACTCCAGGAGAGGTGATTCAATATTGCCAAATCAACGCTAAGAGGTGTTGACTTCCCGGCAAGCGGGACCCATGTGGAGATCCTATCCAATATCTTTTAAAATCCTGCAGGTATATGTTAAGATCTTGCATGATCCTGCAGCTTCCTGTATACAAGATCCTGCACAAGATCCTGCGGGATCCTAGCAGAATCATGCAGAATCCTACGCAGGATCCTACTAAGATCTTGCAGGATCCTAGACAAGATCTCGCATGATCCTGTAGGATCGCGTGGAGATCCTGTTGGATCATGTGCAGATCCCACAGAATCCTAATCCTGCACAGTATACTGCAGGATCTTGCACGAATTTACAAGAACTGATAAGCTTGCAAGGTTCTATTAGAATCTCCACATGAGGAGGCGAAACACGCCATTTAAACCCCAGTTTGTTTTGGCTTGAGGTAACGAATTTCCTTATTCACTTAAAGTTGTGCCAATGTCTCTGCTTGCAAACACCAGCACCCCATTCCAACCGCACCAAGAGTGATATTTTTCTTGAGTATTTGTCAGATAAAAAACTGTACATCGTAATTTTGAAAAACTATGGGGGCCAGCCAACGCTGAAAATGCTCGCAAATTCACGATAGAAGCAAACAATTATAATCTTCGGCAACAAGTTATGTGTCTTGTTCACAAAAAAGGAACAAAAATCAAGGAAAATAAGGGGGATCCCCCTCCCACGTTACAGTCAGTCTGCTTTCCCCAACCATCTTGACGTCATGAGAGGTTAGAGCGCATTCAACGGAAGTACGTCATTGAGGCTCTTCTCCCTCTGCATACATTTTTTTTTTTTTTTTATTAAAGAAAAAAAGATGCCACGAAGTGAACAAACACTTATTTGCGGCAACATTACATTACCATCCATCAACAAAATAATATACATTTCTAGCAATTTAAAAAACAAAACCATCAGAACCATAAACTATATTGCATAATTTGGTACTTCTCCTTTCTAGTACCTTTTAGCCCTCTTTATACAGTTCTCTTCAAAAATGTTTGTCAGAAACGATCATTTAGCCATTTTTCAATTTTATTTTTAAACCCTATACAACTTCTCAACAAATTAACTCTGAATCAAAAACCCCTCAATTCATTTATTTATCCCCATCAATATAATGAATCCTATAGTTTTTCATTTTTTGCTTAAGTTCATTATATCCTTTAATTGTTTTTAATGTGTTTGGTATTTTATTGAAGTTTTTCACAGAATTATACACAGTCGTCATTTTTCCGTATTTATTAGACCATAAAGGTAGGAATAAATGGTCTTTTCTAAGTTTCAATTTCGCTTTTTGATTATGAAGTAAATTTGTTAATGGAAAAAAATTTCTTATTGTTATCGTATAATTGCACAGATTTTTTACATTAATTATTTTATGTCTATCTCTGATTTCCTTCACGTTATTATTTTGAAACAATACTTTTAGTACTTTATTCTGTAATTTTTGTAATTTATTCAACATGTAATTGCTTGCATTACTGTAGATTTCGCAGGCATATAGCAAATTTGCTTCAATCCACGCTGTGTAAATTAGTTTTTTATTTCTATCGTTTATTTCCTTTCTTATTTGATATAATTTAGGCATTAGTTTTTTTTATTTTTGTAATAATGTTGTCTACATGATCTTCATGCTTCCATTTATTGTCAATGCAGTATCCTAAGATTTAACCTTACTTTCTTTCTTCATGATTTTATATAATTTTTTTTTTATTGTCAGCGTAAATTTTTATTTTTGCCTCCTGACCTAATTTCTTTGTGCCCGTTGAAATGTCCATATTTATTGTTTTGTCCTCATTGATAAAGACCTGTCCATTCTTGTATTTTGTCAAAATCCAGTTGCAGTGTACCCATAGTTTGTAAATAATTATCTCCGTAACAAAAAAGACAAATATCATCTGCGAACAAAATAATATTTTCGGTTAATCTTTCAATATCATTTATGTATAGTAAGAAGAGAATTGGTCCTAATATTGATCCTTATGGCACACCATCATTATTTGGAATTTCCTTGCTTATGCGTTTATCAATTTTGATTACACATCTTCTATTTTCAAGTTTATTTTTAATAATGTTATTTATTTTGCCTCTTTTTTTTGTCTGGACATGGACTGGACATGGAAAATGTTTTTTTACTATGTCGATGACTCTGCTGGTTTACCGTGATTGTGTATGCCTCAGTGCCAATTCTAGCGTATTCCGCTGTTTCATGAC
>JAHWFP010018429.1:0-31006 GCA_023313725.1 Lithobius niger
GGGTTCAAAAGGCCCTGGTCGGTGTTAATACCTACATTTTAAACTATACAAATTGAAAATCGGTTCATTGGTTCGATCTCTAGGTTAGAGCAAAAGTTTTAGTCCATTTGGCTTTCCGTGTCAAGAATATTGTAGTTACGTTAAAATAGCCTGCGAAAGGCCCTAGGTCTTGTCCAGACCTACGTTTTAAGCTATAGAACTTGAAAATCGGTTCAGTGGTTCGATCTCCAGGTAAGGACAAAGAGTCCCAACAGCAACATTAATGATTTCAGCCCAGTGCTCAGCAATAATAATTGCTCTGCCGACGAGTATACTGCAGTCACTTCAAAATCAGGTTCAAAAGGCCCTGGTCGGTGTTAATACCTACATTTTAAGCTATACAAATTGAAAATCAGTTCATTGGTCCGATCTCTAGGTGAGTGCAAAAGTTTTAGCCCATTTGGCTTTCCGTGTCAAGAATATTGTAGTTACGTTAAAATAGCCTGCGAAAGGCCCTAGGCCTTGTCCATAGCTACGTTTTAAGCTATAGAACTTTAAAATCGGTTCTGTGGTTCGATCTCCAGGCGAGGACAAAGCGTCCCAACAGCAACATTAATGATTTCCGCCCAGTGCTCTGCGATAATAATTGCTCTGCCGACGAGAATACTGCAATCGGGTTCAAAAGGCCCTGGTCGGTGTTAATACCTACATTTTAAGCTACACAAATTGAAAATCGGTTCATTGGTTCGATCTCTAGGTGGGAGCAAAAGCTTTAGCCCATTTGGCTTTCCGTGTCAAGAATATTGTAGTTACGTTAAAATAGCCTGCGAAAGGCCCTAGGCCTGGTCCAGACCTACGTTTTAAGCTATAGAACTTGAAAATCGGTTCTGTGGTTCGATCTCCAGGTGAGGACAAAGAGTCCCAACAGCAACGTTAATGATTTCTGCCCAGTGCTCTGCAATAATTGCTCTGCCGACGAGTATACTGCAGTCACATCAAAATTGGGTTCAAAATGCCCTGGTCGGTGTTAATACCTACATTTTAAACTATACAAATTGAAAATCGGTTCATTGGTTCGATCTCTAGGTGAGAGCAAAAGTTTTAGCCCATTTGGCTTTCCGTGTCAAGAATATTGTAGTTACGTTAAAATAGCCTGCGAAAGGCCCTAGGCCTGGTCCAGACCTACGTTTTAAGCTATAGAACTTGAAAATCGGTTCTGTGGTTCGATCTCCAGGTGAGGACAAAGAGTCCCAACAGCAACATTAATGATTTCTGCCCAGTGCTCAGCAATAATAATTGCTCTGCCGACGAGTATACTGCAGTCACTTTAAAATCGGGTTCAAAAGGCCCTGGTCGGTGTTAATACCAACATTTTAAGCTATACAAATTGAAAATCGGTTCATTGGTCCGATCTCTAGGTGAGAGCAAAAGTTTTAGCCCATTTGGCTTTCCGTGTCAAGAATATTGTAGTTACGTTAAAATAGCCTGCGAAAGGCCCTACGCCTTGTCCAGAACTACGTTTTAAGCTATAGAACTTGAAAATCGGTTTAGTGGTTCGGTCTCCAGGTGAGAGCAAAGAGTCCCAACAACAACAACAACAACAACAACAACAAGAAATGGCCATGCTGTGGATGCCGAACGGTTTGATTGTTCTCAGTAAAATTTGTAATGTGGTGAAATAGTTACGATACGACCCCAAATACCGAATTTCTCTGGTCTATGTCAATTCTGGGCGAGACTATAGGAGTTCAAAGTTTGACGTTTAACATGGAAGTTCATGCTGAGGCTTACATAAGGCCTTGATGACCAAATACTGCTTTGTCAGAAATCAGATTGAACTCGATAGGAAATGCGGCATTGCTAACATCAAAATATTCACTCGAGTAAAGGCGAATCTCACTTATTCAGTTCTTGCAAAATTGAACTTGGTACTATACTGTACTCCATCACTCAGTTTGATTATGAAACCATCCTTTAAACAAATCACACCTAAGGGATTAGCCACTTCCCCCAAGCAAAACTTAATATAATGAAATAGCAAATATAAACAAATAAATGAAAGCAAATATAAAGCAAATATAATGAAATAGCATCAATCACTAAGTTACTTAGTTATTGCTTGTTCCACATTAGTGGAAGAATTATGTTATCACTTTCCATCAGCTTAAAGAGTTGAATTATTGGTATCTAGAAGCGCGCTAGCCCTTCGCCCATCAAGTTCAGATTGTTGGATTCATGGCGTCTAATTATTGCCATCTGATTGTTATTGTTCAATTGTTGTTGTTCATTATCAGTGTTTGAGTGAAAGCTATAGCAACTGCTTCTCTTACCCTAGACATTAAACCCGCGTTTTCTGGTATTGAATACTAAATAATAATGCAACATAAAGCTTTGGAAATTGTATACATCGACAGGGTTTATCGAGTAGACAACAGAAAGTCCAGTTTCAGAGCTGTGCATAAAGGATTTCAATATGAAAAAGGTATCTCAACATCGTTGATTTCATGCTAGCTACTGCTACTACTTATGTAACAATGCAGACTCGTGTAACTTATTGTTTCCGTTTCACAATTAATTCGAAGAGATACATTGTAATTGTAACTGATCTAAAATAAATAAAGTATATCATCGTCTACTAAACTGTTTATGGGGAAGAATATCCGTGCATGGTTACCGCAGCTTGAATATAAAAAAAGAAAAATACCTAAATATACCTAAAATAAACGAAACTAACTTAATAGTGCTCAAAACTTTCACAATCAAATGAATACAATGGCCACTTTATTGGAAATATAATTAATCTGCGACCACTAATTATAGCAAAGATACGATTTTCTTCAGGTTGTTCAAGAAACGCTTTACAATATTATATTTTCATAAGGAGCTCACAATCAATACTTAAACTAAAACTAAACCATAAAACGACCAAAATGGGTCATATCGTACAAAACCCCCATAAGGGTAAAGGGACCCATCAAGTTGTTGCCATAGAAAAGTAGTGAAATCAGAGCCAAAATGGCTGCCACCAAGTTTTCCGTCCCAATCCTGATCACTCAATCTTAACTGATACCTCGGTATTGTCAGTTAAGCTTCAATGTTCACGGTTCGGACCACAAACTTGAAAGCAGCCATTTTGGCTCCGATATTACTACTTGCTATGGCAAAAACTTGATGGGTTTCTTTACCATTATGTGGTTTTTGTATGATTCATGCAACACTGAACAGTTAATTTTGATGTTTTAAGCTAGTTTACTGTTAAACACTACGTTTTCGATTCAAAACTTAAACTTGAAAGGCTACCACCACTAATAGTGTTGACAGAATAGTGTTCAAGATTTTCAATACAATTAGCTATTTTACCATATTATGTGGTTCTTAGCCATATCTTGAGCTGAATTACTATAGTTTTATTAAGGCCATCAGGAGGGTTGTACATTGAACCAACTTTGTTTGATTTAGTTTTGAAATAGCTTTTATCTAAAATGAAACCCACATGGGTGAAAGAACCCGCTAACCAAGTTTCAGTCTTTCAGAGTAGTGATATCAGAGCCAAAATGGCTAATACCAGGTTGCTACATTAGTTGCTAATCTAATCACACCGAGTATTAGATCAAAGGTTAAATGAAAAAGCTGACCATTGCTCCCGTAACAATGGTAAGATTTTTGACTTAACGTATGAGGTAATTTAGTCGGTGGGATTAGCTTGACAACAAATGTAGCAACTTGGTTGCAACCATTTTGGCTCTGATATCACTACTTTGATTGGCGAAAACTTGACGGGTTCTTTCGCCCTTGTGGGCTTTGTTTTAGAAATTACTTCTTTTGTCGTTTTGCGGCATCTTTTTGTAGCTACTGCCCAATTATCTACTATCTAGCAAGGTTGGTCGAAAAATATTGAATACGAACGGAGATATTAAATGGAAATACCTCCCAGCGCCTTTTTTCTCGATCCTCCACATCAAGTACGGCCCAAAGGTCTATTTCCTTAGCGTTAGTCTTTCCCCAGCTAAAAATCCTTTTTTAAATGTGGCGTTTAGGAGATTTTCTTTTGAATATAATGGAACTTTATTTACGAACGACCGGTAAGTATATGATGCTTTGCGCGCTTACAATAACCATGACGTTTCATCTGTGTGTATGCATGTACTAATTTGCTAATAATTACCATGAGATCACAAATCTAAAATGCGGTAAAAATTAAAATGAATTATTCGAATAGATCGCCGAAGCAAAATTATAAGACACTAGAAAATTATAAATCATGATGTTAAAATACGAGAATCATTCATGTGTGTGACGACACGATTAATGCGTTCATGCTGGTTTGTCTATAGGCACAATTCCAAACGAGACAGTAGCTACGATCTTCACTGCGATGAATGCAGCTACCATCTCAGATGACCTTGAAGTTCGTATATGCGCGGAAGGCGACCTAACCAGGGCGAAATGTTATAAGGCATGTAGAATGTCATAAGGCAGGTGGAATGTTATAAGGAAGGCCGGGTGTCCCTTTAATTTATTTTTTATTTTTGCTGGAGTGAGCACTTCAATCTTATAAATTAAAGCGTTTGCTGATTTGCATTCAACCATCAACAATAAGTAGCGCGGACTGCGAATTTATTACGAGCTTAGTATGCCGAAACCATGTGCCCTTACTTCAAACAAGTACCGCGTCCATTTTTTCGACAATGTTGTGTTGCCAATTATTTCTGGCAGTCCGTTTGCATTGTTACGCGTTTACTAATAAAGAGTATAGCATAAAGGCTTCGGCTCAGCTTAAGTGTCAATAAATAAATAGATATATAAATAAAGAGTAATGCTTATTTTGATCACTGGTGGCTTTTTCCCAACATACAGAAAAATAGCATTACAAATGATTGCAATCTTTTTAGTTAATGTCTCCACAAACGTCAAACCATAAAAGGCACGTATTGGAGTTAAAAGAGTGTTAAATACCAAATTTCATGCGTATCTGTCGTATAATTTATTTTACATGACCGGAATTAGTAGTCAGTATAACACAAAACAAAAGTTGTTAAGGATTCCCGCCAAGCTTTTCGGCCCTGTGAAGTTATGATATTAAACGCCAAGCTCTTTCGCCAAGCTAATCCCACCGAGTAATAGTTCGAAGGTTAAATAAAATATATGAAAATTGCTTACTGCACAATTTTCAATTATTTCATTTAACGTTTGAAGTCTTCGTCGGTGGGATTAGCTTGGCGAAAGAGCTTGGCGTTTGATGTCAGAACTTCATACGACCGAAAAGCTTGGCGCGAATCCTTAAAAAGTTTTGTTTTGGGGTAGATATCAGATACTTGGGTCCAAATTGACAACTTCCATTTTTTTCTTAGCAATTATGAGAAGGTAACATCGATCTAGTTTTCTGGTTCATTTCTTTTTTTGTTGTTGTTGGCTTTCATTAGATATTGAGGACAGCATTCACCTTTTTTCAAATGATTAGTATTTCGTATTAGTAATGCAGTATCCACTTGTAAACGCACGGATTTTTTCAAACTTCGGTTTTGCATTGTTGATAATAACAAAATTTAAAACAATGTAAACCAATCAATTTGTTCGGTTAGAGGTCCCTAACCCCTTAACCACTTGACCAATTAGAAGAGGCCTTGTGAAAAAAGGGCCCATCTCGGCGATTTATAGGCGATTTACAGATTTACCTGAAATTTTCAAGATAATCAGTCGTTATAGACAAGATGTTATATTAATGTAGCAAATTTGAAACATCAATCGTGATCCCAGTGATATATCAGACGTAAAACTGTATACCAGTATCAGACCTAAAACTGTAGAGCAGAGTACCGTTTCTCCTTACTAGTAGTTCACACCAGCCAACCATACTAATATTTTTTTTAACTGATTGCTAATGGTGAACTAGGTTCCATAGTAGATGTTGATTACGCTGCTAAAAACTAATCAAGTGATTCTCAGGAGTGGTACTAAAACTTTGAGGCAAGTGGGCGGTGTTTTTTTTTTTTTTTTCACTTTTTATTCGTTATTTTACAGATGCGAACGATGTTTTTTTTTTACCAAACAAAAGAAAATCAGTAGGCTACATTCTATTGTGGAGTAATATATCTGTTAAACGCCAGGATCAGTACGCATAAGTTGCACATTTAGATAAAAGAAAAATTTTACATCCAATTTTTTTAGTTGTGATGTGCCTCTGAAGGGCCTTACATTCGATTCGAGGTGATCAAAAACGTTTCACGCGTTAAAAAAAAACATACATGTGCTCCGAGAACTACTTAATAAAATTTTAGTGGCCTAAAAGAAGTAATAACTATATGATAATTCACATAATACAACCATTGCATTACTAACTGTGTAAAACACCAACTTTGCCAAACTGGCTTCCTATATTGCATTTTGCTATATTGATTTTTTTATAAACAGATCACAGCAATAACTGTTTACTGATAATGTTTTTTTTTCAGTCGATATTATAACAAGCTAATCAATAAAAAAATAACTTGTATGCTAAACGATTTTACTGAACTGTTCACTGAAGGTGATCTAGTTGAGCTTACTGCCAATTGAATGCTTGTGAACCGATTGTTTGCATCTTTAACGGTATCGAGGAATAGTTTTCCAAATGTACCAGTCTACAAATAATTTGCATGATTAATGGGAAGTATTATTGCTTCACTCATACATTCATTATATGGAAGTATCCAAATTCATGAGAATTCAAGCAATTGCAAGAATACTTCATCGTTTTGACAATTTTTTCTATTGTAACTGGTTACTGATTTTTTGTCTGATCAGGCTCTGACAGATAGATATCGGTTTAACATGATCGGTTCAATACAGTTTAAATAACCAAACGTCTGTTTTGCTGGTACCATCCATCTGATTATACCTAACTAGCTCAAAATTGTGGATTTGTCCTGAAAACCACTGGGACTGTGTTGCCATTCTATAGCTGGGATAGACCCAATAGCCACATGCGGCATTGATTTGCTAGTAGAATTTGGCCGAGTAAATAAAGAAAAGAAATATAAGCAAATATATAAAGTAGGTCTATTTCTTAACTGTAGTTCAGGAGGCTACAAACTAAAGTATAGTGGCACCTAAGAAAATGCCAGATAAAAGCTATCGAAAAGGATTTTAGGTAATCGTCACGAAAGAATCAGCCTAAAGATGAAGAGAACAATTTCATCGAATCATATTTTTTGGTTATAATTCAGTGTTGACCTTTTCTAGAGAGTAATTCATGCAAACACTGGTGAAGTATCACGTCACTCGTCAACAAAATAAGATGCATCAATAAACGTTTATTCACACAGAAAATAACAATTAAAGTAACCTGGTTAAAACATAGTAATTTTAATGACTGTCACAAGTGGTGTGGCCGAAGGGTGTTCAAAAGGTAACATTTTTATGTCCAAAAAATGCATGCAAAAAATGTTAAATCTCACCAGCTATTCACTCGCTTGTCTATGCTGCCACCCACATGGGACCCAAAAATTTGTTAGTCAACGTTTTTCGAACATCCCATTTCAAAAAGGTTCGCTACCTTCTCATCAAATTTGGCTTTGCTGTTTGTGAATTTTCCTTAGTATCAAAACCACCAACACCACCAAACTTTAACACATATAGGGGCTGTGGCGTACTGTGCGTTGTTAATGTTGTCTGCAGTAATATTTATCCACCCAAAACCAAAAGTGGTGTAAGAGAAGCCGCCAAGTTTCAAAAAAGGGACGGCCTTTCAAAGTAGTGATATCATTCAACCAGGGAATGGCCGCCAAGGTTAATCCTGTTACCCAAGGTAATCCCACCTACTAATAGTTCGAAAGTTAAATGATAACTAGAACATTGCTACTGGCGGTAGCAATCTTCAAGTTTTCGTTTAACGCCCAAAGTATTATTAGGTGCGATTAACTTGGGTAACAGGATTTACTTTGGCGGCCTTTCCCTGGTTGAATGATATCACTACTTTGCAAGGCCGACCCTTTTTTGAAACTTGGCGGCTTCTCTTACACCAGTTTTGGTTTTGGGTGGATATCACTGCTTTCATACGACTGTGAACGAATGAAGGATCAGACGGTTTAATCGTCCCCTCTACCTTTTCTGTCTAGAGGAATTTTATGTCTATAAATTTGCTCATACATAATTTTCACATTTGCCGCGGCCCAATTAGCTGTTACGCCAGTGAAATTGACATGGTCAGAACTTGCATATGCTTGCCAATGCCCAATTTGCCGTTAGTTGATTCAAAGTGGCACGGTCGTGGTTTATTGTTTGTGCTTGTTACACAGACTTAAATTTGTTCAATCGCAATTTTGAGCGTATTAGCTACCAAACGCTGATGTTAAGTTTTCATTTAACGTCCAAAGTATTATTCGGTGCGATTAACTTGGCTTATAGGCTTAACCTTGGCGGCTTTTCCTTGGTTCCTTGGTTTTATGTCTATAAATTTTCTCATTCATAACTTTCACCTTTGCCATTGCCCAATTAGCCTTTACATCAGCGAAATTAACACGGTTGACGCTGATTTTCGTTCGCTTCGTTCACTCAAACAGCGCATCCCTCCTCACTTGGCCCTACCTCGGTTAACGTTAAACATGCAATCACTTAGTTACCATGATGTTCACGAATTGTCCCTTTCATCGTCGTGGGGCAGATAATTTAGTTTGGATTCGTGTACCGTAACAAAAAACCGACCAAACCTTTGCAATAAAAGATACTCCGCTCTTAGTTTACCAATACTGCAATTTTATTGAGGCCCTGGCCAAATGCCATGCGCTCCAAATCTAATTTAAGATAAACAACAAACAAACAACCACCATAGGCTTCACAGTACAAAAAATACCACGCAACCGTGTTACCGCCGAAGCACAATGGAGCACAACAGAGCACAGTACAGTGCAATAGAGTACTACGCATACTAGCCGCTGGCGGCCCACCTTCTCTCTCCCATAAAGGAAAAGTTCCAGTGGGCATTGGAATCTGCGTTGCACTCACAGATCACCGCACTGCCCGGCTCACCTTCTCTTCCCCATTTAGGGAAAGTTCCAGTGAGCACTGACATCAAATCTTCAAGGGCCACACTTTGAACATCACAAAACTACCACAGTACCAGTGCATCACCAAGTAGGACGGGGGGGGGCTACACCTCTTTACCTGTCGTGACAATGAAGGCTGCAAACGCTCAGAGTCTAGCTAGTAGGCGCGGACCGCGATCATGGGATAGTAGGTATGCAAACACCGTGAGAGAGCTCAGCCAGGGTGCAAGCCGCTGCCGCTCTGCTGCAAATTTTCTACACACCGTCAGAACATGCTCCGGGAACTCAACAACCCGGCACACTGAACACAGGGGCGAGTCAACCCAGCGATAACGAAACCTATGTACCTGCAGCAGTGTGAAGTTGACTCTGAGTCTTGATAGAATCTTGGCAGAATTACAGGGGAGCTTATCCAGGTTCGACCAGGCAGTGCATTGTGGATGAATTGCATGCAGTGACCTACCATCTGGTGCTGCTGTCCACGCTTTCTGCCACTGGGCAGTGGCCCATCGCCGAATGGCCACTCGCCGCCGACGCGCAGAGACAATTGGAAACACACAAGTACAATCAAGCCGTGCAGCATCTTGCGCCACTCATTGCCTGGAGTTCCACAGTGACCCTGGATCCATTTGAAGGATACAACACTGCTCGGAGCGCAACCCAAAACTTCCAACCAATGGTATACATCCAGGCTCGCCCACGAGGCCTGAAGGAGCTTGAGGCTTGCCTGTGAATCAGTCAGAATTGTGAAAACCGGGAGCTGCAAGTCCTCGACAATGCCGAGAGCAACCGAAATAGCGAGCAACTCACACATCGTACTCGACGTTGCCTCCTCTACTCGACGCTGACAAACAACCTTCAAGGAGGGAATGAAAATCCCAATACCACCTCTTCCATCCGTTTGATGAAACGAAGCATCACAAAAAACTTCACACCCCACTGCTCCTGGCTGAAAAATAGCTTGCAGCTCGGGAACCAAGTCCACTGGTTCAGAGGCCATGGCGTAGCAAAGACCTCGACACCTGACGCAACAGGGTGACACCCCGTCCAGCTTCTCCAAGAACAGCACGCGCCCTATCACTTAGCATCCCGTAATCTGCAGGATCTGATCCACAGGGTCGCGAGAACCCCTGCTAAGGTTGCGTAGGCAGAACACTACAAGCAGCTCTTGCACACGTAGCTCAACAGGCAGCTCGTTGCACTGGACACACAGAGCGCTCACTGGTGTGGTGTAAATACACCCTGACACCAAACGTAGACACACATTCACAGCGACTTGAAGTGTCCTCTCATGGCTCCCAACGCCACACAAAAACGGCAGCGAATAGTCTAGAACCAACCGAACAAAAGTTCGATATGTCGCAATCAACGCGCCCCTCATAACTCCCTTCCCTGCTAATTGCCGCAGAATTGCTGTTCTTGCTAAAACTTTCTGTCGAACTCTACTCACATGCAAGTCCCAAGTCAACCCGGAGTCCAGAACTACTCCAAGGTACTTAACACTCTCTTTTGGACAGACAATCTGCCCACCGCTATTAAGCTGTCCTTGTAAAGACCTCGTAAAAACAACTACTTCAGTTTTGGCAGGCACCAGTAGGAACCCACGCTCCTGCAGAAGAGAGTCAACTTTACCCAAAACTCTCTGCACTTCTCCAGCAAGCACATCAAGGTTCTGTCCAACTAACCAAATGGCAACATCGACTGCATAACAGACAATGTTAGAGCTTGCCCCAACTTCAATCAAAACATCGTTAATGGCTGCGGCAAACAATGTGGGGCTGAGGCAACGTCCCTGGGGGAGGCCTCTATTCGTCGAATCTGTAGCCGACCAGTACCCTCCAACCCGCGTAGCAAATGCATATTCTCCCAGAAGCGCAACAATCAATCTAACCAAACACTCACTAACTCCCATCCCATGCAGGGATGCCTCTACCCACTGAATAGACACTGTGTCATAGGCTGCCTTCATATCCAAGAAGACAGCCAACACGATGTCTCCAAGCATCCATGCCTCTCTGATGCTAGAAAGCAAAAAGAGGACAGCATCTTGGGCACTTCTGTCCGGTCGATACCCGAATTGGACTCCCGCAAGACACTCATAGTATCCTAGGTGCCACTAAAGGCGTTTTACAATCATGTGCTTCAAAACTTTCCAGACACAAGAAAGCAACGCAATCGGTCGGTAATTAACTAGTTCAGACCTTGTGCTGCCTTGCTTATGCACAGGCACCAGGATCGTGAACAACTATGAGGGAGGGACCTTGGCTCCAGAAAGAAGATCGCGAAAAAGGGGGAGCTCCCCAGGGCTCCCTGCCTCAAGGTCCTTCTTCAAAACACCGTAGCCGACACCGTCAATCCCTACCGCACTGGTATTTTTACACTTAACGCACTTACGAAGGGCTGACCGTAGCTCTGCATCAACCCACGGTAGATATCCAACACACGAGAGTGATGAACTAGACAAAGCGGGGGGGGGGGGAGGACCCTCCCGCAAACGAGTACATGCTGGCAAACCTAGAATTGAACGCCTCTGCCATTCTTTCCCCTCGGAGAACCTCCCTGTCCGGTCCAGTGGGACTGTAAATTCATGATATCGCAGTTTTTGCAGCACCCGGGCTAAGTTGGCGCCACCGCCTGCACCGCTATCATTCGCACATAATTTCTCACCGAACATTGCCTTTTCGTGTCAGCCACAATCCCTTTATATTCCTACCACTTAGACTCACTCGGGGAGCACTTCCATCTGCGATAGGCTCTCCGGCAGTGCCGCACAGCAACTGTGCAGCGATGCGAATACCACTCTGGACGATCAGTCATGCTCCGACGCAACAGGCATTTGCAACGCCCACGTATGAACTGCCCAACCCAATGGGCAAAAATCTCATCACTAACTCGCGGCTGCGTGCACTTCCTCGGCTCAACTAAGGATGTTATACATGCAAAGGAGCTGCGCGGTCGCAGGATCACCAGAAGATGATCACTGCCGTTCAAATCATCAGATACATGGCTACAAAACCGGGCAGCAATACTCGGTGAGCAGAGGAAAAAATCCAACGCAGACTCTTGAACCCTTTTACTCTGCCAGCGCACAAAGGTGGGCGAACCATCATGCACTATCTGCACACCAACGGCCTGAATTGCGTCCGCTAGCTTACGCGCCTTAGTATCAACATGCAACGATCCCCAGTCATAGTGATGACTGTTGTAGTCACCACCAATAATGACAGGAGCAGGGAACTGGTTCAACCTCACTGTCCACTCAGCAGTAGTTGGACTCCCAGTCGCATGGAGAAACACTACAGACACCCAACCGTCGCCCATCCACACTTTTATAGCAACTGCATCAATCCCAACAAGTTCATACCTAATGTCCACGTGAAGATATGGGACCGACCACTTGATAAAAACCCCAACTTTGCAACCAGAATGAACAAAATCCGTTCTCCATGATGCTGCATGCAAACCGCGCAAATCAACAGCTTCTTGGACCACTAAAATGCTAGCATATTGCAGCAATTGCTCAGGCTCACCTAACTTACTCGTCAATCCCCGCAAATTCCACGAAATGAAAGTGTAAGGGTTGAATGGGGTAATAAGGTTAGAAATGGACCCCCGCACTAGCCTCCCCGTTACTCACCTGCGACGCGTTGATACTGCTAATACTTAGTGTAAAACCATTTCCTAGATCACTACATTCTTGTGATGCATTTTCTTGACTCTGTTGCAAACCACTTAAAACACTTGCCGCTGCAGCCTCACTCATAGCCGCTACCGTACATTCCACTACCCCCACTGGAGGCTCCTCTGCTGGGAACTCTACTTCTATCACCTCACTTACGCTCCCATCTCTTATTTCCCACTCACCACTTATCTCAACAGTCGGTTGCAGCATCACGGCCACCTGCGATAACACACCACTGGTATCAACCGGTGGCGGCTGGAACTTCCTCTTCTTTTTTTGACCACCCTTCCTCCGCTTTGCTGGTGGGGTTAGCCACGGACCACCACTTTCTCGGCCGTCATGACTGGCCACAGGATCACGTCCACCTCCATCAGGTATCTCGTCTCTTGTTTTAGATCGTCCTCGGCTGTCACTAGCCATTGTGGCCAAACTGGGTGCACTGGTGCTCAAGGTAGTATGCTCCAGGTTCCCTTGACGTTGCTGCTGCGGACGGGTGTGCAGTTCTTGCGGGGGCACCTTCTGAGCTCTCAACTCCTTTAATCTCCTTGCTTCAATCAAGTGAGGACAAGGCTGGTGCGGCCTGGACTCCACAGGTATCGCACGCGATCGCTATGCAGGCTCGGCGGAAGTGCCCTCGTGCTGAGCAACGAAGACATTTAGGTGGACGGTCGCCGACAATTACCAGCGTTTGTATTCCCTTTATCACCTCCATGTCCGGGACTTCATTGATGGTGACGCCTTCTCTGAGGCGCAGGGTCACTTGGCGCACCCCGGTCTCACAAACGGGCCTACCTCTGACGTATAGTTTCTCAAATAAGTGCTTCTCTACCACTGCAATTTTCCCAAAACCGACTGCAATCTCTTGAGGCGTAATGCCAATCGGCAACCAGTGCACACGCGCCTGCACCGTCTGCTCATGCAGATCATGTAGCTCTGCTGGGTAACCATTGATCACTAATTCTGACCTCAGCAGCTTCAGCTGCAATAGGTGGATCACCTATTTGCAACAAGAATGACTTCTGGCAATTAGGTACTGAAATGATAAGCGTGTAACACTTAAGCATGTTTTGATCTACTGTTGGATGACAATACAAACAATAGGTACAACAATAATTTTGCACTTACGAGCGACTTTAGGGCCACGTGCTTCTAGCTGCAACCCCCGTTTTAGAAAAAGGCACTTCCCCATATGATGCTTTACCTGTCTGCCGAAATTTAGATCTTTCCCAAATCAGCTGTAGACGTGTCGTAATACCCTTTGGTAATTAACATGGGAGCCTGCGGACTAGTTAATAGTTACCAGTAACACAAATTCAACGTTAGTGAGGACACTTTTTCTCCATGAAGGGCACGTTCCCATATTTTCGTGTTGACGTTTTCTTCATTACTGGACCCAAGACACCTGATTCAAACGATTTGCAAAGATTTCAACTGCATGGGGAATTTGCACCAGTATGCTAAAATCACGTATGAAGTTGGTTTCAGTTAAAAGACACAGTCTGCTAGTGCAGCCGCCTTTTTTTTCATCAACAATCATTTTTTAACAATCGGATGTGTACAATCGGACAATCTACTATTACTTGGCGGCGACACACTAGCGTGTGTCTAGATTGTTGCGTCGTGTATTTATGATGGGCGACGTGATATCTCAACACTGATTTCATAGTTTTACTTCTTTGAAAAAACTAAATTAATACAGATAAGTAGGGTTTTGTTTATTTCTTATCCGGTATCTTTTGTTGGAGTCTGTTTGCCATTAATTTCTGGTACCCACTATTGTAATAGAGGCTTTTAGGGCCTAGATGGATGAAATACCAATTCTGCCGAGAATGCTCTTTTATTTGACCGGGACCCCCTTTATTGCTATATTGCGATTCCATCTTTCTCTCTTTGCATTTCTTGGGTAAAAAATAAAATAAAATTGAACTTTATTCCTACTACACTTCATATATCCCCACTCTACAACATAGCCAAACAATCTCCTTTATTTAAGAACATTGGTGATAGTTGGCAAAACGTAAGGAATACAATAACCTATGCCAGGCCGACAATTACCATTTTAAAACCTTCCGAATTGATGTTTTTAACTTCATGGGATTAAAGAAAAAAAACGTGCTATCTTAAGGAATCTGCTCTAGTCATCTGTCAGAATGCTGACCCTGGTGGCATCAAAACCATTCTGTCTATCAGTCAGATCTAATTATTTATGTTCTTTATTTATCTCATACAGGATTTCTTTAAAGTAGAAAGTAAATAAAGTTTCCCCAGTAAATTGTAAGAGGTAATCACAAAAACAGCTGTGAACTTTTGGTAAGCTTTCTCAGATAGAAAACATTACGAATTATTCAAAAAATTAAGGGGATTAATAAAAGTAACGAGTTCATTAAAGTAGAGATTTTTAATAATACACCGAAACTTCATCAATAGGGTGCATAACAAACAAGTAGTTGAAGGACGATCCCTACGTAGCTTTTGACAACTGTTTCGAGTCACGTTGGGAAAAAAATACTCCCATTTATCAGCCAGTGCAAACTATATATATTTAGGTACACTGGACGAGCCAATGGAGTCAATTAAAGTTTATATTATACAACAATTCAGTATATTTTATGCATAATCATTAACATTCACCAAACCAATAACTTTTCCAACTTTAACAACATTATCCGAACTATACATGGTAAGATGATTAAGAAGCGAGTATGAAAGCTCAGCTATCATGAGCGGTGATCAAATCCTATACATCGAAAAATGTTCAGCCTGTCTTTTTTATCTTTATTAGTACCTTATCTAAAACGCAATAAACCAGTAATCAACTCGAACAGCCAATAAATTAACAAATCTAAGGAGAGGATAAAAATGTAACATACTACCTTGTAGAGCGTTTTACTTCGTTATAAATATGACATAGGTGAAAGTCGTAAACTATGGGTGGACATTTTGTCTACTTTAAGTGATTGGAACACTTTGGGAATGATAATGACGCCACAACATGCTAAACGGGCACCACAACATGATAAATAATAATATTCTGAATTATGTTAAATACTAATGCATAAGAACTTCACAACACCAACTATACGATCAGCAAACGGCATTCCAGCCAGTTCGTGCAGGGGCCACTGGACAGCCAGAATAATAGCATGAAATTGTCAGAAGAGTCGAGCATTGGTGCCTCCACATTCCCTCCTCGCTTCAAGTCTATGATTACATCTTCGAGCTGCCCCCAGGCCGGAAATAGTCTAGGCAGCCGGGCAAGTATCTGCTGGACTACACCGGTGAAGACATGCTGGACACCTGCAATTGCATGGCATTCGTGGCACATGCTTCGCCCCTATTACGTAGCAGGCTGTAGGAGTGGCCACGTAAAATATGGCTCCACTAAGTGGGTTTGAGAACCTGTACTCTTGCACTGACGTGGGAGGTTTGACTCAGCGGCTTGAAGGCATAGCCTGAGCCATCAACTTCAACAACCGCCTGACCTAGGTCGAAAAACAGCGCTTCAGCATTGTCCTGACAATCATCCTGCTCAACTGCTATTTCTTGAGCAAGGTGGCACCCTTATTGACCATCAACAGGAAGTAGTATAGGCTGATGCACTGCCAGTCCTTCTTTTCACAGAACGCTTTAAAAAAAACCGCTGAATTAACTCGAAAGGTCAATGCATCCGGACTTGAAGGAAGACCTGACCGAAAACTACACATGAATCATGATGAATATGGATTCTCTAAGCGGCACCATTTGAAGCAGCTGTTGGCTGTTAGCTATGCAACGTTAACAAGGACTACTGAACGCTTTTTCAGAAGAATACAACAGATTACTATCCTTACATCGATCTCCTATTGGATCTCAATGAACACGGTTACTGGGCAATGGATGTAGCATCGTCCATTATAGTTGTAGTCGATAGAGTGAAAGAAGGAATCAAGTGGGATGTGCCTGATGTAAAAACTTGCTCATCATTGTGGTAATCCTTATTTTTCTACAGCAGTGCTACTTACTACTAACAGCAGTATCATAATCAGGCAAAGATCGTTGAAATGAGGCTGGTATGCCATATCAGGACATTACTGGATGACTATGGAACTGGTCATTCTTTGGATATTAATGACACATATTTTAGGAACTGAGGTGGCATCCAATATAGAGACTCATGTTTTCATGACGCATTTAGAGTTAGGAAGCAAGCAATCATAGTAAAATCCAAACCCGAAGGTTACGCCCTCAAAATTCGCCAGCAGTACAATGGAATGGCGTTTTCTTATGTGAAAAGTTATTGTTTTATGTGGGTTTAAATATATTAAACTTGGTAAGTTGCTTGCATTCACAATGTTGTATCGTGAGGAAGACATGCAAAACAGTGTTACTAACAATTCAAAAATGAAGCAATGCAATAACATGATGGTAAACATTAAGCTTAAACTAAACGAATTACTCAAATCAGTAAGACAGGTGAATAGAACGTTATTTTCAAACGTTAACAAGACGTTTAGAGTCATGGATCGTGTATAAGGGATTGTGTACAATTTTGTAACAATTACGGACCAAATGGTGTTTTTCTAGTTTTTGCTTAAAATATACATGCAATACATACGTAATGAAATATACTTGCAATATGTCCAAAAATTCTACTTGACAATTTGGCAATTGAACATTTAATAGAACTCGTTATGGGGTAAGCATTTCCTTTGGTAAAACGAAGTATTTTTTTCTTTTTGTTGCAGCTTGCGTTATCGGAACAGAGTGCACCATCCTTGAAAATCTATCTGAAGGTTGTTCTCTAACGTGCTTCAAGGGCAAATGTACTGCATCTGGTTGTTAGAGATGCTACCACTCTAGCTTATTGAAATATTGCTTGTATCATTCCATGATACAATCAGGATAGCAATCACATGCTTGAAATTAATAATTAAAAATATGATCTGAGCCATTTCTAACATATATTGCACATATTCAATAAAATCTCGTTTACGTCAATTCTATGGTTCCTTTTTTCTTCAAAATTGATATTAAAATTGAAATATCTGTTTTTTTAAATAATTGCGATGTTAACCTATTTGATGTTGGAGCTGCGCAATGGTGATGAAGAGATGACGTCTAATGCTTAATAATATTGTTTTAACATAAATTTTGAAGAGTTGATAAACTATGAAAAACAGAATTCAGTTCATCGAAAAATAAACTTTTCCAAAATACATTTACGTTCAACTGATTTTCCCTGGTTCCGAGGACTATGAAACCAATTTATATCTACCATGCTATCTTTCGCTACATTTACTGACTCTCTTTATACATCAGCCATTTCACATATTGTTACGTTTGTTCATATCCCTACAGGCTCAGCTGTTCCAACACTGGCGAATACTTTCCTGACATCAGACACTGTGGTTGGCCTTGAGTAAACATGTTGGACTCCTGCAGACTTTTCTTTTTGCAGGTAGTGACAGGCAGTGCAAAGGAGACCAAAAGAACTGGACATCCATCGCTGGTGTTTGTTTCAGCATCTATTTGTCATTCTCTGCGATAACTTTTGAAATTGGCTGATTCATTTCGAATTTTCCACATACATTCTGTGCCCTATACCGGAACTAAGTTTGTAAACCAATAAAACTAGACAATTTTCGGGAATTGTAACTTTCAAATACCAAAGTTCATAAGACAAAGGGTTCAAAGAGTTTTTTTAGCGAGCGTTAACCGCACCCGGTCATCTGCCCGACGAAGCCTAAAGGCCCTAAGACATAAGACATAATAAGACGTCATTAGCTCAACAATGGTCATAGTCATTATTTATGGAAACTCAGCAATGAAGAATAATAAAATATCTAGACACACGCTAGTGTGTCGCACCAAGTTAGGCAACAATCATCACAACAAACCTCACATCAATTCAATTGTCGAGGTTGTAAACCATTGTACCGCGGCGCCATACCGTCAGTGTCTTATATCTTGAAGCTTGGTTGGGCACATTTCAGGTTCTTGGGGAAAAATAACAATCCGGTACAAAAGCTTAAATTGTGTTGAAATCAAGAGCAATGACCCACCTGACAAAAAAAAAACTCGTGTAGGAATGCCAGCTAAGCTGCTTTCAATACAAAATCTGCCCCTCAATAACGTTTAAATGTGTAGCTAACTAGCTAGCTAATTCTAGTCTGCTAATCCCCATCTTAATTTCCATAGGGTGATTATTCATCGACACCGAGATAACAGGAAGGCTTCCAGCCATGAAATTGGACGAATGGCTGCAGTACGGTATGAACTGCGTACCTTTTATGGTTTGGAGCCTAGGGGTGTAACGAGGATGGCGTGGGATGGCGCGTAAGTACGCAAATATTGTTATAACCATTGTTAGTATTGTCGGCATCGTCTCTCATTGGACAGCCAAAGTTCGGACAATTACAACATGTATCCTGACGTGCGTGCCTAGTGCAGCACGATAAATCTAAACGACGTTGCCAAAGAAATTGTATTCATGTCCAATTCACGAAAAATAAACCAACTCTGAAAACAAAGCAAAATAATAAAGCCAAAAACTGGTGAAGAGGTCACCAAGTTGAGAGTGGTTCGGCCCTTCAAAGAAGTGTTACCAACACACCAAAAATAACGGAACAAAACAAATTACTACAAAATTAAAACCAAACCAAAAACCTATAAAGAGGCGACAAATTTGAGAATGGTTCGGCTTATAGGCTAAAGGTAGTAGCAAATTGTTGAAAAACAATTTCTTGTTGACGTGCCACTTTATTACACATCAGCACGGTAGTGGAGTTGAGTCTAATACACAATTTAAAAAAAAAGACTGATATCATATCAAAAACCAAAACTGGTAAAAGGGCCCGCCAAGTTTCGAATGGTTCGGCCCTCCAAATGAGTGATATCAACACAACAAAACATTCGCCAACTTAATCGCACCGAATAATGCTTTGGACGTTAAATGAAAACTTGAACATTGCTACCGAAACTAGCAATATTCTAGTTTTCATTTAACCTTCGAACTATTAAGCGGTGCGATTAACTTGGCGAATGTTTTGGTGAGTTGATATCACTCCTTTGGAGGGCCGAGTCATTCGGAACTTGGCGGCCCCTTTTACTTGTTTTGGTTTTTGATATGATCTAGACACTCGCCAAGTTAGGCAACAAACATCACTTCAATTCAATTGTCAAGGTTGTAAACCATTGTAGCGCGACGCCATTGTGTCATTGTCTTATATCTTAAGCATAGTTGGGCACATTTCAGGTACTTGGGGAAAAATAATAATGTGGTACAAAAGCTTAAATTGTGTTGAAATCTAGAGCAATGACCCACCTGACAAAAATTAACTCGTGTTTGAATGCCAGCTATGCTGCTTTCAATGCAAAATCTGCCCCTCAATAACGTTGAAAATGTGTTAACTAGCTAGCTACGTAGCTAGCTAATTCGCTCATCCTCATGCTAAATCCCATAGGGTGATTATTCATCGATACCGAGATGACGGGGAGGCTTCCAGCTATGAAATTGGTCGAATGGGTGCACAAAATACGAACTGCATACCTTTTATGGTTTGGAGCCTGGGGGCGTAACAGGGATGGCGTGGGAGGGCGACGAAAACATTGTTATAACCATTGTTAGTATTGTTGGCATCGTATCTCATTGGACGGCCAAAGTTTGAACAATGAGAACGTGGATACTGACGTACGTGCCTAGACCCACACTAGTGCATCACGATAAATCTAAACGTTACTAAGAAATTGTATTCACGCCCAATTCACGAAAAATAAACCAACTGTAAAAACAAAGCAAAATAAACACAGCCAAAAACTGGTAAAGAGGCCACTAAGTTGAGAGTGGTTCAGCCCTTCGAAGGAGTGATATCAAAACACCAAAACTAACTAAATATTGTAATACAAATTAAAGCAGAATTAAAACCAAACCAAAAACCCATAAAGAGGTGACTAAGTTGAGAATGGTTCAGCCTATAGGCAAAAGGTAGTAGCAAATTGTTGAAAACCAATTTCTTGTTGACGTGGCACTTTATAGTACACATCTGCACAGTAGTGGAGTTGAGCCAATACACAATTTAAAAAAAAGGAGTGATATCATATCAAAAACCAAAACTGGCAAAAGGGGCCGCCAAGTTCCGAATGGTTCGGCCCTTCAAAGGAGTGATATCAACACACCAAAACATTCGCCAAGTTAATCGCACCGAATAATACTTCGGACGTTAAATGAAAACTTGAACATTGCTACCGAAAGTAATGTTGTAATTGCTACCGAAAGTAGCAATGTTCTAGTTTTCATTTAACCTTCGAACTATTAAGCGGTGCGATTAACTTGGCGAATGTTTTGGTGTGTTAATATCAGTCTTTTGAAGGGACGAACCATTCGGAATTTGGCGGCCCCTTTTACCAGTTTTGGTTTTTGATATGATACGACTTAACATTTAAGGCTCATCTAGACACGTCAAGTTAGGCAACAATCATCACATCAATTTCAATTGTCGACCTTTTTAATTCTTTGTAGCGCGACGCCATAAGTGTCTAATATCCTGAAGCATAATTGGGCACATTTCAGGTACTTCGGAAAAAATAATACTGTGGTCCAAAACATCAATTGTGGTAAAATGGAGAGCAAAGGCCCACTTGACAAAAATGAACTCGTGAAGGAATGTCACCTAAGAAGCTTTCAATGCAAAGTCTGACCCTCAATAACGTTGCAAATGTGTAACCACCTACTAGCTAGCTGCCTAATTCTAGTTTCCTAATCCCCATGTCAATTTCCATAGGAATATTGTTCTTTGATACCGAGATAACCGTAAGGCTTCCAGCTATGAAATTGGACGAATGGCTGCAGTACGAAGTGAACTGCAAACCTTTTCTGGTTTACAGCCTGGAGGTGTAACGGGAATGGTGTGGGAGGGCGAGTAAGTACGAAAGTATTGTTATAACCATTGTTAGTATTGTCGGAGACGTTTCTCATTGGATGGCCAAAGCTCTGACAATCACAACGTGAATACTAACGTTGACACACGCTAGTATCTAGACACACGCTAGTGTGTCGTTACAAATCTAAACACCTTTGTGAAAGAAATTGTGTCTACGTCGAACTCACGAAAAACAAACAAAGTGTCAAAATAAAGCAAAAAACTGGTAAAGAGGCCTCTCAAAGGAGTCAAATATGAAATTAAAATTCTAGGAAACAGGCTTTGGGCCTATAGTAGGCGGAGCGAACAGATCTTCATTTCAAACTTATATCTTCATCATTAAGGACGTATGATGTGCGTGTGAGTGTCTTTGTTTGTGTGTTTGTTTGTGTGTTTGTTTGTGTGTTTGTTTGTACCTCTACTCCTCCGGAACCAAAGCACCTACAAAGTTGGGAGTAGGAGCAAACGAAATATAATTAAATTGCGCACAGTATAGGCCTATTTTGATTGCTGTAACTTGGTATCACCCTCAAATACGCGAAAAACCCTGAAAAAATAACGTTTTTTAAAACCCTCTTCATGTTTGTTCATGGCGTCATAGTTTGTTCATGAAAACCTTCTCGAGCGAAGACAGATGATCTGGAAAAGAATGCACGGACGACGTATTTTGCAACACACCACATATCCATCTTAAAAATTGGTTTCATACTAACTGACTTGATGCATGGAAAAATCAAAACAATAGATTTGGTTTAAAAACAGTGTCAAACATTCGTGTTTCTGAAGAATGGAAGGAAGGAAGGAAGAAATGATGAATGGAAAGATGGAAGGAAGGATGAAAAAAGGAAGGAAAGATAGATGAACGGAAGGAACGAATTAAGAATAGATGGAAGGATTGAAAAGAGGCAGAAAGGATGTGAGAATGGAAGGATGAATGGAAAGATGGAAGGAAGGATGAAAAAGGAAGGAATAAATGATGAAGGATGGAAGAAAGGATGAATGGAAAGAGGGAACGAATTATTGATGGATGGAAGGAAGGACGTATGGATGGCAGGTAGGATGGAAGGAACGATAGAAGAATGGATGGAAGAAAGAATGGAAGGAAAGAAGAAATGATGGATGGAAGGATGGATCAAAGGAAGGATGGAAGGAAGCAAGAAAGGATGGAAGGAAAGAAAGGAAGGAAGGAAGGAAGGAAGGAAGGATGGATGGATGGATAGAAGGAAGGGTGGATGGACGGAAGGAGGGATGGGTGGAAGGAAGGAAGGATGGATGGATGGATGGAAGGAGGGATGATTGGAAGGAAGGAAGGATGGATGGAAGGATGGGTGGACCTGAATGTGTATCAACTGACTAGATGCATGGACAAAACAGACCCATAAAGCTGGTTTTAAAAGGGTATAATTTTCTTGGATTTTAAAGCACGACAGTGCATGGATTGAGCGAGCAAAGCGAGCGATTTCCACGTAAACTAAACCTTTTCAATGTGTGTCTCGCTTTGCTCTCGCAATCTTTCATCTCTCATCTTCGTATGAGATTACATATGACGTTCTGCAGATGTTTCTCCAAGTGAGGGATCTTCAGAAAGTGAAGTGATAAGACGCCCATGGAAAAGTCTGTACTGAGCAGGACTTAAAGAACAATATTCTTAAAATAAGTAAAACAAGAAAACCCATATAAATTGTATACTAACACAAATTACAAGTAATGTGTGGTTCTTGGCGGTTACATTGATTCAGTCACGCTTCTGAGGAAATGTTTGCACTGATTGAGTGAACGAAGTGAACGAAGAATCAGCGTTTGTCATCAGAACAGTGCTTTTTTGATAAATTGCTTGATCTTTTTGCTTACCTCCTTGGACGTAAAAAAATATTGACCTTCTCTCGAGATAACCGATATCACATTCTACACTCTTATAATTTGTATCATAAATGTTGCAGCATGAAATCTCCTCGAGCGTAGCGAGACGACGCGGAATGAGCGAGCGACTCCGCTAGTTTAGTTTCATTTTAATGACTAAACAACATTTGTTAATGCTCCTTAAAAATCTGGGTGCAATACTCACTCGGCTAACTTAGCCTCTTTGCCTTTTTGGTGTGGCGTACTGCTGCTCTTTGCTGGCCTTTTTCTTATTTTAGCTTTTTTTTTTAATATATTCCTATGCTACATGTCAAACTTATGTTAACAAGCTTTCGTTTGCTCCACTGTTACTTTATGTTTAGCTATTTGTAGCCTCTTTTCACAGCCCACATTGAAGATGTTGGTCATCGATGCCACGTAAAAATAAAACAGCAGGTATAGCCACCGCTGTTTGACCAGCCTCAGGCGATTATTCTCACATTGTTTACAGGAACTCAGTTATGCAGAATGTAGTCCGTATATTAAAATAAAACTAGTTGTGCCCGTGCGCATGCTGCGCATCCCCCCCTACCCACCACCCACACATCCCTGCTCCCCCTTCCCCAACCGCACCCCGTTCCTGCACCCCCATAGTGTGGGTTCTGAATATCTCTCCGCTTCCCTCTGGCACCTCAGGTGTTTGGTCTTTGGTTTTAAAATTATCAAACCGAAGACCGAACATGTGAATGGCTCCCACATATGGCTCCCACACAATTACTTTACCCCCAATTCCCACACTCCTGCTGCCGCCCTGATTTGCATACGTGTCCCCCCCCCCATACACGCTGGGCCGCCTCCCCCTCCCCGAAAACGTCACCCCGTGACATTCTCCCTTTGGTGCAGCCCCGGAAAAGTGGCTGGCGTGTGTTTGACTGAAGGCTAAAAAAACCCTATCACTGAGAAATCCAGCATTCAGTGAGTAAGTAATCCCATGTTTAAGTTAATCCTTTGAAACAATTCACTTCGATAGCATGCATTGGCCACCACACACACTTGCCCTGGCACCCTCTTACGCACCCCCCGAAAACGCCGCCCCGTGTCATTTCCCCTTTGGTGCAGCCCCGGAAAAATCGCATGCGTATGTTTGACTGAAGGCTAAAAAAATCTCTGAAAAATCCAGCATTCAGTAAGCAAGTAGCCCTATGTTTAAGTTAATCCTTTGAAACAATTAACCTCGGAACCTTGCATGGCGACATTGTTGCAAGCAACGATTGTTGCCGATCACTTAAAAACAATTCAACTCCTTTCTGGAAGTGAACATTTAGGAAATACATGCGCCTTTCCATCGTATCAAGCTGCCAATTTCGAGGCCCAGGGGCCTCGAAATTAAGAACCAATCGTCGTTTGGTTTAAAGTTGTCTGGTTTCGTAGACACGGGTTGTTTTTTTTTAAGCTCAAACGCCGACAATGGCACAGTCCACGCGACTAACACTTTGTTGGCGGCTTTGGCACCACAACAATACCAAAAAACGAACCCAAAAACGGTGCGGCTGGTCTGGTAAGTGGCGCCATCTCTTCAAAGACTTTGGAAAAAGTGTTATAACCCGAACGTGTAGTCCAAGGCCGTCAATAGACGGCGACATGGCAGGTTTGGTAAATGGCGCCATCTGTTCTAAGACGTTGGAAAAGTGTCCCAACCCGAATTTGAAGGCGAATTCCGTTAACAGATGGCACTACAGGGTGTGGTACTTGATTGTACGACGGAATGGCGTGGCCGGTGATTTGGCCGCCTGCTGCCTATTATATATGTAGATAATAAGGCATTTAACTGCAAGGCAAACAATCATCAGTACGATAGTTTTAACAATAATCAGAAAATTCAAAAGGTTCACAATACTGCTCCTGGTTGCCACCGCCATCAACGAAAATGTTGAGACACACACCTCTATCACACACTGCAATTGTGATCTCTATTATATAAGGTAATCTAAAAGAAATAACCATCACAATTGTAAGTCAAAAATGTGTTTGCTTTTAGGCCTAGTTTTAAGTTTTAGGTCTAATTTTTAGCTTTTAGGCCTAATATTTACCTCCGATCTAATTTCGTAAGTAGCAGCTAAGAACACTGGGTCGAGAGTTAGGTGTATTATTCCATGGAACACGGTTTTGGTTTCGAGATTTCACGTTACAGGGGCAACGAGGTAGGCATATTAATGTTGCGTGCTTTGGTGTAAATCTGCTCTGAACATCTACATAATTAAAACTAGCGGAGTCGCTCACTTCGCTCGCTCATTCCGCGTCGTCTCGCTGCACTCGAGGAGATCTCTTGCTGCAACACATATGATACAGACAGAAGTAGTGGCGATTTGCGATATGAGGACCCACCCCTCCACCCCACCACCACCCCGTGACATCACTGCCGGTCACGTGACGTATCATATGACGTCACTTCCGGTCATGTGACGTCACTTCCGGTCAGTGACGTCACTTCCGGTTCAAGATGGCGGTGCCCATGTAAACCGGAAGTGATATCATCCAAGATGGCGGCCCCCATTCGTCAATCTGGACGAGGGTAGGAAAGTGCTTTTTGCTACCTTTTTGAGTCCTTTTGCTACCTTCCATGGGCCATTTTCCAAGATGGCGGCGCCCACGCGAACCGGAAGTGACGTCATGCAAGATGGCGGCGCCCATGCAAACCGGAAGTGACGTCATGCAAGATGGCGGCACCCAATGCGAACTGGAAATGACGTCATGCATGATGGCGGCGAACCGGAAATGACATCATTCAAGATGGTGGCGAACCGGAAGTGCGACCATTTTCCAAGATGGCCACTTTTTTTATTTCGTCAATCTGGAGGAGGAGTGCTTTTTGTTATCTTTTTGCGTACTGGAAGTACGGCCATAGCCAAGACGGGTCGAGGTCATCCATGGGAAAAGTGCCTTTTGGCTACCAAAATTTGTCCTTTTCTACATCAGTGTCCTTTTGGTACCAAAAAATGTGTTTTTCGCTACATGAGTCAACTCTGAGCGGAAGTGACGTCATCCGAGGGGGTTTGGGGGCGTTGTAAGAACTCTAAAAAGCTTTCAAAGCGAAAATATCACGAATTAGCAGCTTTCACATAGTGATTGCTTTAAAAAGCTCTCGAGTGCTTCAAACTGTAAAAATGACGAATGAGCAACATTTTGGGGGTTTCCAAAACTGGAGGGGTCCTCTTTGAGCTTTCTCATTGTGATAACTTTAAAATGCTGCCAGGTTTGAAAATGACGAATTAGCAATATTAGTAGGGGGCTTGAGCTTTTCTTTTACTGGCAGCTTTTTCCTCTAGTCTAGCCACTCTCTCCTCCTCCGTTTCTTGAGCTTGAGCTTATCTTCTACCAACGGCTTTTTCCTCTAGTCTAGTCAATCTTTGCTCCTCCGTTTCCTGAGCTTGAGCATTTCTATTACTAGTGGCTTTTTCTTTAACCTAGCTTCTTTCCGCAGCTCCGTTTCTAGCGCGCGAGCTTTTTTCTTGCTGATAGCGTCTTTCTTTCTAATCTCCTTCTTCCACGCCTCAAAATCTTCCAAATTTTTCCGGCGGTTCTCCAATACGACGAACCTTCGGTTGGCCTTCTCGTTGTCTTCAGCTATTTTCGCTTCGGTCAGTATTTGCACTTCTTGCTCTTCCAACTGGAGGGACAATTTTTCCTCTCCCTCCTCGTCGCTCATCACGTCGACGTCCGAGTCGAAATCGTCCTCGTACTCTTTCCACGTGCCCGAGTCGTAGTGGCCGATAGCTAGAGTGGATTCTCCATTTTTCAAGATGAACCTCTTGTCGTCGTACGGTGAGAGGAGGGATTTGGATATTCTGACGGTACTCAGTTCGTGTCCGACGCTGGAAATCTTCGCCCAGCTTCCCTTCTGTGGAGGTGCTTCGGAATTTAGGGCCGCTTCGTATTGAAAGCGAGGCGTGAAATTGGAACTCCCCCTCCCGAAAAAAACTTGTTTACTTTACTGATATCTCAAGTGAAGTTATTCTTCGCTTTTAGGTTATAACAAGTAATTAAATTCGTGTTCTGTTTCGTCTGCTTCCGTTTTGTTTGTTGTTTTATTTCTCTATCAGCACAAGAAGTGTATTTCGACGAATTGTTAGGAAGTTAATTTCAGCCGTTTCAAATTTGACCAAGCTGAAAATGTCAGGCTGCAATACCGTGACTTAGTTTACTCAAGTCGTGGTTTGTTTACCTCTTATAATAAAATAAATGCATGCATTTTCCTCAATGGGTTCGCCGTATTGGAAATCCGACGCAGACAAGTAAATCTGAAAGAGCCCTCCCCTGAACTGAAATTCACAATAATGGAAACAGCTTTTTTTTTTAGAAAGGCTTACACTGTCTTGATACAGTTATACAGCTGAACACACAAACAACATTGGATACCACTTCATTTGGATCCAATAACGAGAAGAACGGAGTCCGCAGGACTTCGACTGGCACAAGTACCTGGATGGAAAGACAAAAGATAACAAATTGACATTTCGTTGGGTCTGTACACTGCTATTGGAAGCTGATGACTGAAGCCAATTATCCTTTAAGTAGTGAACTGAAGGCGTCAGAAAGCCTATTTGGCTGGACAGTGAATGGTTTCCTTGAATCCCCGTTTAAGGAAAAAATTGGCATTGCATCAGTAATGTTCACGTCAGTTGTAAGACAACCCCCTGAAGAATATATTATGCGGTGCTGGGAACTTAAAACTATTGGAATTATAGTATGGCAGTACAAACGGCTCAATAATATTTATTATTACTTAATAATAAATATTTAGTCTTAAGTTTAATGTTTTGTCTTAAGACTAAATTATTTTCACTTAAGACTAATTGTTTTTGTCTTAACAAATCTATTTTTACTTAAGTGAAAATCGAATATTACTTAAGATAAATTCGATTATTTCTTAAGTATAAGTCCACTTTCTCTTAAGAGTAAATAGATTTACCGTTCTGCGCACATAACGTTAAATCGTGCTTGTGACGTCATGCAAAGGTCGCACGAGTCGACCAATCGTATTACCTGTTGCATTTATCCGTTTGACTGAAGTTTAAGCTGATCGAGTCGTTGTTTTGTTTGATTTGAGGATGCTGGCATTGCATACACTACAATTTATATTGGAATTCCTATTTTTTCCCAATTTGTGTGGTGTGAATTCATGCTTTTCATGTGGCTGTGTTCATTTGAAAACCACTTACCGTTTCATTGATGTAGTTTATGTTTGGCCGTTATTTAGCTATGGCCCCAATTGATTTCTAAGGGAGAAAAACTGTTTAAATGTTTCCAATGCGGTCGGTCGATCCTACAAATTAAGATCTATCATGGAAAGCTGCAATTCGTTGAGTCATTTGTGCACATTGTGACAAGTTGTTTGAGACTTAGGCGGCTTTAATTTGGTGAAAATTGGGTATGTGTCGTAACTAGTAAGAAGAGAAATGCTTTCCCTGTGAAGAATGCGGCAAAACGTCCTATTTATTTAGCCAACGTCAGGAGCCATAACAGGACTAAGAGAGCAATGATCTACATACACTACGAAGATTTCTAATCCAAAACAGTAAATCAAGAGTGGGAGCAAGTAGAAGGTTCGTGAAGTAACCTGCTGCCTAACCTAAATTAGGATTCATTTCCTTAATAAAATGCAGTTTGACCTGAAGTTTTATTTGGCACAATGGAGACGTATTCCTCTTTACTGCGAAGCGCACTACACACGCTTCCGTAGCGCGTTTTCTCGTTCCTATTTACTGCGCAGCTGCTCGCGCGCGTGTTCCCATTTACTCCGCAGTGCTGAGTAGCGCTCTTGTAGCGCTACAACATACTCCACTTTTTTGAGGTGGAGCGTCTGCGGCGTAGTCGAGGACAAAATGGCCGACTTAGTTGATGTTGAGCTGCGTTGCAACGATGGAGCCGTAATAAAAGTTAATGTGGACAAGAATACTTCCGAGAAACTAGAAAAAGGTAAGATAAATCAGTTATTGTACAACTGTAATACATTTAACGCAACTTCTGTGGGGTTATTGAAGCATTTTAATTCAATTTCATACCCGTCTTTTCTGGAGGCGTACATCGCGCTGATCAGGAACCTCCAAATGGCGCCAATGGTTGCTGAGGTACCAGCCACAGCACCAGCACAAAACATAACAAACAATGGTACGTATTTTTGGCGGGAGTTTTGATATTTAACGGGATTATGACATCTTCGCTATATCAAATGTTTGAGAAATACAGGGATGAGAAGCTCAGACTTTATCTTTCAAAAACGGTATTCTCATCCCTAGAAATCAGAACAACTAATCAGCAGTAGGTAATAATAAAAATAATAATTATTATTATTATCTGTTGCTGTAATGCAGTAAAAAAATTGTAGTTTAAATTTACAATAAACATTTTTATTTATTTTTTTTTTCATGGTTATACTGCTTGGCGCACCAAGATGAAAAAATACAGGTACTAGTATTAATATTGCTCCACAAATTAAATATTGTAAGGTGTTGACATGAAAAAAAAATACGCTAAGTAGTGCACATGTAATACAAAGAAACGTTTTTGGGGATAATTGTACCACATTATCAAGTGAAAATAAAATGAAATAAGAATTAAAGCCTTTGCTTCCACGTTAGAAACATGAACACCACAGACCTCCACACCGTGTCGAGATTCACAGGAGAGGTCGAAATAACTACGGGTCTCTACGCTGTACTGTTTTTCCAAAGTAGACCAGGAAAACATAAGTTTTAATTCATATTTCATTCCATTTTTTAGGTTGAAACTATACTGTATTTCCCTCTGCAAATAGCATATTTGCAAGTGTTTATACTGTGATACCCATTAATTCTTTTGGGAGATTTACTTTATGTTCACTAAATTAATGGCGTGCGTCAATCCCCAAAACGTTGGGGCTTGATTATATTTCAGGAGCATTACTGGGCTTTTTTTTTTACGTACATTATGTTTTAGCAATTTCTCTTATTATTGAATTTTCAGGGTCGTATTTCCTATTCTCTTTAAAAGTTCTGGTGCCTTTATTTTCCTATTTTTTTCTTAATTTTTTTTTTTTTTGTAATTGCCTACAGCTCCATAGGTACTAAAAAATTTAAGGTATAGCTTGGTTAGGCTATGAAAAAATATTTTGTTTCTCGGGCAATTTTTGAATTTACAAAAGTAACCTGGTGACCAGGATTTTTAATTATATTTATTTTTTTTCACAATTGAAAAGTCCTTCATTAGGGAGTTTTTTCTTCAAAATACAGTTTTTGATATTCTAAAAAGCAAAAAATTTGACAAAAACAAATGCAGAGCAGATAAAGACCCAAAAGCTGAAGCGTCAACTTAATTTGTCGCTTAAACATAAAACAATAACACGTTCGTCTCAAAGTCGCAATAAAAATTTTATACTTGGAGGGTTTTAGGCTACCAGCAAGAAGCCTGTAAGGCAAATTATTTTTTTATGTGGCCTTATAATTACACAATAAAAAATAAATCCAGTTTAAAACACATAATCTTTTTGCTACTGCATTTTACAGCAAAAATTTTGCAACTTTTCATTATTTTTATGGTTCAGCATTCCT
>JAHWFP010018430.1:0-23292 GCA_023313725.1 Lithobius niger
TTGAGGTATCCTCTCAAATCGGGTGAAGAACTCGGGCCTTCTTTACAGCTCCCCACCAAGGAGATTCTATTTGGGGTTTCTGTTGAACTCCACAATAGAAGCTAAAACAGAAAAGGTTAGTGCACACAAGATATGCCAATAACTTGAACTGCCAAGCACTGTAATCAAAATTGCAAGAATACACTGTATACATGCATCAGTTTGAGGAAATACACCTCCGGTGAGAAAATACATCTCCAGTTTTGAGGAAATACACCTCCAGGGGATACTTAGTCCTATCCCAGGATCGTTTTACAAAGTTTAAAAAGAACACTGGTTTTGCAAAAATTAAAATCGCCGTTTTATATTTTTGGGGGACTAACGTTTTTGGGGCTTAATTAATTTTAAAGCAAAGTTAAAATTACATAAATAAAGACACTCTTTTTGCAACCACTAACTAAATACTGTCCGCGCTGCTTCTGTGCAGGAAAATCGTACAAGTATTCGGAGAGTGGGGCAAAAATTACAATTATCGAGAAACACACTAGAAATTACAAAGTTAATTTTTGTTGTAAAAGAATACTGTCAAATGAGGCATCCCGCCACTTAATCGTTCTCACGAGTCCGGATTATGTCAAATTGTAGATTTTTTTTAGCTGTGAAACTACCGAAAACACCTCGCCGTCCACCCTCAACCTAGGCTACGATAGCGGTTAGAAGAGAATATTCTATGAACACGTGGTAGAACACCGGCTCTATTTAACAGTAACTAATACCACTAGAATGGTTTAAGGTTACCAAACAACTTATACATAAAATTACAACACTGGGAGGTTTGTGGATAAAAACGCAACAACCTTCTAAACAGGGCTATCCTTTATCGCCCAGGGGTAGACTGACAAATTTTTTGCAGGAAAAATGTTTCGTAAAAACCTTAAGAAGGGCCAACCGGGAACAAGTTGCAACCCCCGTAGAATACTCCCAACGAATATTATTAAACGTGTCGTACAATCTTTGTAATTATCCTTCCACATAGAAAGGCGTTGATAATGACAAAAAGAGCAAGCCTTGGCACTTAAAATTTAGGTGTGAAGTCCAAAACAGGGATTAACTGGAAGTTGCTTAAGGATGAACTTCTAACAGATCAAAATGTCAAAATAGAGACAAAAATTCAATTTTCAGTCAATTTTTACTGAAAACAAAAATGTTTGAACGACTGTACTGTTTAAACAAAATACCGGCTAAGTGTGTCGGCATTGACATGTTTCTTTCCAGGTTTGTACATTCACTGTGAAGTTTTAAAATTTCAACATGTACACTATTTAGGTTTAGTTGCTCCTAGATGGAGCCACACTTGTATTGGCCTACAACTCATTATTTTGAATAAGCTAGCACGGGAAAACACTGGGTTTAGGTTTTTCGTTTTTAATTGCAAAAAAAAACTCTTGTTTAGAAAAATTAAACTACTTTAGGTTAGGTTTAACAACCTGTTTTACCGGTAACCCCTATCCAGTACTAGAGCCATAATTAGGCCTTAATTTCCACCCTAGACTGACATAGAGTTCACCTTAAAACATTGGTCCTATTTAAATTTTAAAGAGGATCAGAAAAAAAAACTTAGCATGTTTAGTTGTTCAGTAAGGAGACCTAATCCAAGGTTTTACATACTCATAAACTGAAAAAAAAACTACACCTAACTTAGATCAAATTTAGGCAAACTGATTTCACCAAATTCGGGGTAAAAATTAAAACATTCAACAGAAGTACGTTTTCTGCCGATCGTGGCTTGTATAGATTTACAATTGTCTAACATTAGGTTAGGTTGTGATTTGCTCCTTGCAACAAGCCAACTTGTGAAGCTGGTTTCACTAAATTTCGGTTTTTCGGACATGGACAAACGGTTGCTTACATCGCCATCTGAAGAGCTGCGTTTTAATTTTACCTTAATACCATGACGACGCTGTAGCCAATCGTGAATTGTTGGGGCGTGGTCAGTTTCCACTTGCTGCTGTGGTACATGACGCTGTCTAACGGAATTTTTAATGAGTTCCTTCTCATCAAAAGGTTTTGCCTGTGAGGGCTGAACGACGATAGGTTGTCGCTGTGGGGGCTTGACCAATCCCTCAGGATGTAGGGGGTCCTTCCCGTGGCTACGGGCCTGGGTTTGTTTACGTTTGCGTGAACGTCTCTTGGGTTGCGTGAACGTCTCGTGCCATTGTCGGTATTGTCAGACTTTGTCGGGGGCGTTGCCACACGATCGGGGTCGAGGGCAGGTTCACGTGGCTTATGCTTCGGCTCGCGCAAAAGGTTTAATGCATTAATTCCGTTTACGCCCAGTACGATTTCGAAAATAGAACTGGCTGCTGACGAGACACAAGCTACTGTTTTTAACACTGTACCGTCAGTTAATTTTAAACGTAAGTTAACCTGCGGTAATACTACAATATCACTGTTTAAAATAGTCTGGCACCTGACTGTTTGTTTTAAACGTGGCCAATTCCTGGCCAATTTAGAGCTGACATTTACACAACTGCCGGAATCGCAAAGAACTTTAATCTTACGTTGGCCTACGAAACCATTTACGGTACTAGACTGCAAAATTTCCCTGGCATTTTTACCTACAAGAAAACATGCATTAGCTTGCTGTGGGGGGTTTTGGTTAAGTTTGGGACAGCGATTACGCAGGTGCAAAAACGATCCGCATTCATAGCACGATCTACCGTTAGGTTTACTAAAGTTAGATTTTACACTGTCGCTACTATCAGCGTTAGCATCTGGGCTAATTACGCTGTCACTGTCATTATTCTTAGTCCCAACCGGGTTAGCTAAGGAATTATGATTTTGTTTATCATTTCTACAGTTGGAGGAAGCTTTAGAAGCTTGACTACCTGAATGAGTGCTAGCTTGCACTTTGCCACTTTTGCTAGAAAAATCTGCAGAGATTTGTTTATTGCGAGTTGTAAACTCGTCACAAAGTTTTGCTGCCTCGGCCAACGTACCGATTTTTATTTGATCCGGGAGCCATTTGCGGAGCGCAATTGGGCAGGCTTTCGTGAACTGTTCTAGTAAAATTAAATTCACTAGTTGGTCATAGCTTTTGTTTACTTTAGCTAGTGAGACCCAACGGGAAAACAAGGTTTCCAGATTGAACGCATAATCGTGAAATAATTGCTCTGGCAATTTTTCTAGGGAACGAAACTGGGATTGCACAGACTCTTTAGTCTGTACAAACCTGTCAAGAAGTTTTGTCTTAACAATCTCGTAATCATGCATGTCAGCATCTTGGAGCTGGTCACACACTTGGATTAATACTGAACCTAAAAGAGGTTGTAAGCCCACTACCCATTCCTCTTTGGGAATTTTCTGCGTTAACATGGTTCTCTCATAAATTTTAAGGAAACTGTTAATTTCTGAGTCGGACGTCCATCTATTCACTAAACGTACAACATCGGCAATTTTGCCTGGTTTGCTTACTGGTTCTCGTTGAGAGTTAGGAGTCACTGTACCACTAGATGGTCCAGAACTAGCAGAATTTAGCCTAGCTAATTCTATCTGCTTATCGAGCTTTAGTAGCTCTTGAGCGCTAGAGCGATCTCTAATTTGCGCTTCTTGATCATTTAAAGCAAGTTCGTGTGCCCTGCGTTTATCCGCATCGGCAATTTTTAAAGCTTCTAACTTTAATTCTTCAGCCTTTAAAAATAACTCATTTTCTTTAAGAGCGATTTCTTTTTTAGCTTGAATGGCTAAATCTCTCCGATCAATAGCACTCTCTAGAGTGTCGGCAAGTTCAGTTAATGAAATTTTATCATTTTCAACTGCATCACGTAAATTTTTAAGTGATATTTGTTTAGAGTCACTTGCTGCTAAACCTAAGTCCAAACATGCTTTCTTAAGCTCTTTGTTTATAAGACCTTCTACAATTTCGTCGAAAGTAGCCATTTCGGGAAATTTTAACCTTACGTTCAAAAATACAGCTTGTATAAATGAAATACGGAATTAAATTGCAGCCGCAAATTAATTTTAACTTTACGTTAAGACTGAGCACGAATTTAAACGTTTCTCATCCTAATCCAGTAAGCTTTAGCAATGGAAAACACTTTTTAACGACCCCTAGCTTTGGTGTATAAATAATTAAAATACATAAATGCTTCTAACTATAACACTAGGCTTGGCAGGCCAAAGCATATCCTATGCACACTTACCCAGAAAACACAATCGCTGTGCGGTCTGTCTATCCACATCAGGCCAATCGTCCCACCGTCGATCGGTAACACTGGATTCCACGGGCGTCGTAGTAGAGCGTCTCTGGATATCCCTCACTGCGGCGATGGTCGTTTCATCTGCGGGCAGTCGTCTGTGCAGGAGCCCCTCGTCCGTTGTCGGCTAGTCTCTCCTCACAGGGTTGCGGGGTTTGATGCTCGCATCTCGGCTGGGCAGGCGTCCACTCGGTGAAGCTGCGTCTCCAGTCGTCTGGCTCCAGGAACGGCGTGGTTACTGGGGCGGGGAAAGCATTGATTTGTAACGGCAATGCGGGCGTCTTTTTCGGGGGACTATAGTGACTGAGTCCCGGACATCTTTTTCTTGCAACTTACGTCCAAGTTGCGGCTTGACAGATTGAAGAGTTGTTCATCTGCAGTAGCATGGCAGGGGGGAAACGCTTGACGGAACAGCACCTGTTCATCCCACCGCTGCCACCAAGTTGTAGCGGCCGAAGCTACGACTGTAGAGGTGCTTGTAGCCTCGCCGACATCAAGATGGTTTTGACCTTTAACTTCTAGTTGTGGTGGCGGTTTTTACTTTTACGGAAAACAGCACACGTATGCTACTGGCCCAGTATGGGTAACAGAGAGTCATTTGTCCTAACTGTAGGCTAACTAGACAACATTAAAGGGGGGTATTCGCTGCCACCAGGTGGGTGTTTCTAAATGCAGCTTTAAGTTTAATTATTAAGTGGTTTTCTTAAGAACTACAACTTCTACATTTAGTCAAACTAGCAGAAAAACAGGCGTTTTACAAACTCGTAGGTTTATTAAAAGGCAAATAAATATAAACAATTACATTTAAAATCAACTAGTGTCAGAACAAGAAAGCTTTAAATAAAAAGCACGGCGATTTTTACAACAGGAAAAATCAACAAGAATTTACATGAAATTCAACTCAAACTTCACACAACAGGGTGAAGAGTAAAAACTACAATTTCGATTAGAAAATGTTTGTGGGACCTCGGGAACCCGTTACAAATGGCAAAAATGGCGTCTCGTGCGTTTTTCTTAAGGATGCTGTGAAAGTTCTAGAAGGAATTTTCGTGTTCTGTTTGCGGGGGAAAACAGATAAAGTTCATGGCTATTAAGAGCTGTTTAGATGAGACGGATTGGTCCATTTTCTTGGAAGATACAGGCGTTTGAATTTCGGGGTTTTTCACGGCCGAGGCACCGAGAAAAAAAAGTGTTCGTTGCCGTAAACGAAGTTTTCCCTCAGGTTGTTGATAGTTTGAGTTGAGGTATCCTCTCAAATCGGGTGAAGAACTCGGGCCTTCTTTACATAAGGTTGTAATGCTAACCTAACCTAAAATTAAAATGTTTTGCCAGTAGGGAGTAAGTAAAACCTCTGATTAGGTCTCCAAACTGAACAAATAAAACTTGTGTAGTTTTTTCCCTAAAAATAGTTTTTTTGTGCAAGCTGGTGCAAGCCACCTAGTTTAACCCTAGTAGTGTGTAAATTTTCTACAAGTGAGTTATTTTTCTACACTAAAAACGGGAAACCTAACAAACTAGTTTCCCTTCAAGTTTTTTTAAACAATAGTAATTGTACGCCGCTACAAAAGTGGCTACATCTATGAACACCTAACCTAAACACCAAAAATAGTGCTTACTGCTTTAAAGTCTGCAAACTTTAAACTGCTTCGTTGAACAAACCTGGATAGTTGTGTAATGAACGCTGATACTCTCAGCAGGTATTTTGTTTAAACATTAATTGTTAAAACACGTCATTTTCAGTCCAAATTGACTGGAAATTAATTTTTATCTTTAAATTTCGTTAAGTGGTATATTGAAAGTGCAACCACAACAAAAGGAACTTTCAGCTATTTCCCGTTTCGGAACTCTACACCTAAATTTTAAGTGCCTATGTTTTACTCTTTTTGTCACTATCAACGTCTCCCTATGTGGGAGAATAGTGTCAAAGACTGTAACGACACTAATTAAATATTCATTAGGAGTATTCTACGGGGGTTGCAACTTGTTCCCGGTTGGCCCTTCTTAAGGTTTTTACGAAACTTTTTTCCTGCAATAAAATTTGTCTGTCTACCCCTCTGTGAAAAAGGTCAGCACTGTCGTTAAAAGGTTGTGTTATTATCCATAAAACCTCCCAGTGTTGTATAATATGTTTAAGTTATGGGTACCATCTCTAAACCCTTCAGAGTAAACCAATTTTATGTAAAACAAGTTGTTTGGTAACCTTAAAACCACTCCAGTGGTAGTCTGTTAACTTTAAATAGAGCTGATAGTTGCGCATGCGCTTATAGTACCCTCTATTCAGATCCTTATCACAAGCTAGGTCCTGAGGAGTGCGCCCAGGGGTTTTTCTCGAGGTTTTCCCAGATAAAAAAAAATAACTTTCTGTGGACGGCTGACTGGTTAGAGCATTAAATGTTGCGATTATCTCATTTGAATTAACAGCTACAAAAACCCTTAAACTGTGACCCTTTATGGTCAAAATTTGCATTTTTATTCATATAAACTTTCGTTTGCTCCAATTTTCTTTGTGGCCTGTACGACTTTCCTGCAACAAGCAGCGCGGACAGCACTAAGTTAATTTTTGCAACTAGTGTCCCTTTAAACTTGTAATTTTTATTTACACAAATTTCTTGAGCCACAAAAACGTCAGTTCCCCAAAAACAAAAAATGGCAATTTTTATTTTTTGTAAACAGTGTATTTTATAACTTGTGGTGATGTATTTCACAGGAGGTGTATTCCTTAGAAGGTGTATTCCTTGGTGCATTAATTTATGTAATTTATTTACATGGCTTGGCAGTCTTGTTCTTTGGCATGTCTTGTGTGCACTGACCTTTTCTGTTGTAGCACTTCTTTGGCGTTCGACAGTAACCCCAAATAGAGTCCTCCGCGTGGGGGCGTGTAAACGCGGTCTCGTATCAGACGCTCGTGGCGAGGACACCTCAACACAACCGAAGAAAAAACCTGAGGGCAGCATTCTTCCACACCAGAAGAACAATCGTCTATATGGCGATTACACATTAAAATGTAAATAATGTATATTTCTTTAGGCATAAAGCCAAAACAACTTTCAGCTTAGTTGTGTTTTAGATGTTGCCAACACACGATATTTTTTATTTCTAACAGGTGACGACTTTGCTTATTTATGAAAAATGTCCGATGTTCAAACCAGTTTAAAATCTAACCTAAACTGCACTTAGCCCTTTAAAAACTAGCTGGAACATTTAATCTTTTTATTTTTGCACTTAATGCATTTTGGTAAATTTAACTTCTTGCCATGAACCCTACCGGAGCTCCAATGTTTATGTTTGTATATTTTCGTGGACACAGTGTATGATTTTATGTTTATTTTTTATAGCATCTCCATCCAAACTCCGACCGTAGCGAACCTCTAAAAACGTAAACTAGCTTTCCGTCGTTGAAAACTTGCCTTGTATATAGCAATCCGTTTCCCAAAGTCATATGTTTATTCTGTGCATTACACTTCGTTTCCCCCCCCCCCCTCCTTTAATATTGCGATGCCTAACGTCGTAGTTTATTTTAATAGGCCTAAAAATCACGTTGTTATGAGTTGAAAACTCACTTGCACATTCAAAGCCAGGCCTCTAAGTTTCCAAGTCGGCAATTCCCTTTGTCAATTCGAATCCATCCAACCAAAACACTGCTTCAATTCCGTCAGCCAGTCAGAGCGCTCAAGCTACCCCGGTCGTCCGCGCTGTTATGGCCGACTTCCGGTAATGACAGCGCGGCCGATTTTGGTCTGTCTCTCCTCCAAGCGTCCACCTCTTCCCCACTCACCCCCTCCGTCGCTCTCCTACAGGTCCGCGCTAACCCTCTACCTGCCTGCCAAGCAGAAGGCATAAAAACCCAGACGCAGTAGAGTATAGTTAGCACAGCCCCGAGCGCTGCTCGGGAGAGCACAGCTCAAGGATTCTCAAAGCTAGAGGTCGCTACGCCGGTCGGGAGTGGAGATGCCACGGTCCGATTGTTGCCATGCCGGGCAAAGGTAGTGGTTCGTATCGTACTTAGTTTAGCTTTAAAAGTTTAATTTTTGGACTTACATTCAAAATTTATAGTTTAAACTTAACTTAACCTCGTAGCTTTAGAAAGTAAATTTATGGAGCGTCAAGCCAAACGGCATTTCGGACGTTGGCGGCCATAATTTAAGGGTTCACGGTCCCTTACTAAAAACCAGCTTTATTTCATCGTTTCTTGAAACGCAGTTTAATGTAAACAAAGGACGGTTTGATCTTCGTGGGGTTTCCATTGATTAAACGCTCGGATCCACTTTATAGGTAGCCGCGGCTCTATAATTTAAGGAGTTGACTTATCAACAGCAACTCTGGGAGGTTTAATGCTTTGCAGTATACACGTAGAAAAATATCTGTAAAACAGGTCTACTATTACTAGACAGCCGAGGCTGTTTGTAATTTAGAGGGCTCTTTTGCGAAATCCCCTTGTGCCTAAGAAAATCCCTTTTTCTATTTGAAAATGTTTTAACTGAACCTCGTGTTGGTTCTAGTGTTGAATTTTATTGTAAATTCCCCGTGTTATTTATAAACTAATCCAGTTGTAAATTTGCCAAATGTAAATGTAAAGTGCGTTTTGATTTTTAACATGCTTGTTCAAAAATAAAACCAGGAGTTTAAAACCCAGTTGGTTTACTCGTCAGTCGTTCGCTAGAAGTAAGAAATTAAGACAATTCTCTTAAACTTAGCTTAACTAGCCTAATTTTCCCACCTTGGTGGCAGCGTTACCGCTCATTATTACAGTTAGCCTACAATATTAGGACATGTGTAGCTCCATTCCCTACGCCGGGACTGTAGCTGTTGTGCTTACTTGAAACAAAAAGTACCCAAAAGTAATAGTAAGAAGATCCAGTTACACCAGGCGAGCGGCGATGTTACAAGCACCTACCCCGTCGTAGCATCCGCCGTTACAGTTGTCCCACCTTGGTGGCAGCGATACCCGTATTTTTATCGTTAGGTTAGGGTTAAATTCAGGGCCCCAAATGCTCCACTCCCGACATCGGGCTGTAGCAGTTGTGCTGTTTCGACCAAAATAGTACCAAACGCAAAGTAGACGATAAAAAGTACCCAGATTCACCAGCGTCGGGCGCTGTTACAAGCACCTCGCCTGTCGTAGCAGCGGCGTCCCGTTACACTAACGTGACAGGTAGCGCCGCTACAACTGAGAAGTCTTGCGGTGAAATGTAGGATGTTAATGAGCAGGCATGGACATTGGTCCTTTAACAAACAGTAGTCTAGGTAGGCATTTGATGGAGCTTGAGATTGGTGCAGATGGGCAAAAATCGGATTTAGGATGAGCGTGCAGATTCTTGGAGCAGCATTTAGTTCGCCAAGAAGGCGTTGAAATTTGTAAACCTTGCCATTGTACATGAAGCAGAAGAGATAGCGGACCGAATGACGTAAGGAAATGTGCAGGTATGCATCTAGCAGGTCTATTGCTACTGTCCAGTCGTTCGGCTTGAGGGTTTGCCAAATGGAATTGACTGTATCCATCTTAAAATTGGAGTTTTCCATTTTTTGTCGAGAGGTTTTATTTTAAAAATGAGCCTTTCTCTGCCCGACTTCTCTGGACTTAGGAAAATGGAACTGTAGAAGCCTGGGCGTGAAGGGGCTTTGCTTTCAGCAATTGCATCTTTTCGAAGAAGTTCGTCTACCTCGGAGATAGTTGTTTTGAGACGTGCGGGGGGAATTCCCATGAAGCGGTGAAATGAGAGCCGGTTTGCTGTTGAAGTTTGGACGAAAGCTGCGAGTGAAGATTGAAAGGATTTCTTAGTTTGACACTTTTTGCCATGGCAGAAGTGATGAAGACGGCCGCCGACTTGAAGAGTGGGGTTCATATCATTGATTGTTGAGGGGTTTGTTTGTTGAATCCCCGGGGGAGGAGTAGATTGCATTGGTCACTACTACCTCTTCCACAACCAAAGGATTTGCTACAAAAAGGGCTGATCGAAGTTGCAGTTCGAGTAAGAATCCACTCGGTTTAACAGCTGTTGTGGCTTGATCCAGTTATCCTTGTACACTTGTTTGTAAAAGTTTGTTTGAAAATTGTGTGTAAAATGGTTTCGGTTGATGTTTTGACTTTGTGACATTGGTTCCCGAGAAACATCAAGGTGCTGTGCCAATTTCGGGTTCACCAACCTGAAAAGGGTGTCAGCCTCATGAATGGGTTGATTGCGTAATTCATGCTTTGTTGAGTCGTTTAGTTTCGATGTGGAGTTAATGGCAATGTCACGAAGCAGACCGTGACACTGAAGAGAATTGAAGAGAGCCTTCATAGCCAGTTTATTGAATGGAAAGTGGTGAAGCAAGCTTTCTTGAATAATTCGTTTATTAGGAGTCGAGCGTTTCGCTTCTGATGGATCTGGTTCGAGAGAGCTTTTCACAAAGCGCGTTTGCAGCAGTGTTAAGGACGTCAGTAAGGCTGTACCGAACCGAACGAACCAAACCGAACATGGCGGAACAGAGGGTGTTCGGTTCGGTTCGGTGTTCGGCCTTTCAAACGCAAAATACCAAACCGAACATATTTTCACTTCTAATCGACAGATTTTGATGTTTGAATACACCATTTCAAAGGTTTTTTTCGCCAGCTTTCTGTTGGTCCAAACCACAAGTTCCTAGCTCTAACGGTTCAGAAGTTATAAGAAAAATATAAAAGTAGTGGAGATTTTTTTATGTTTAAACAAGAGTTTCAACATCTATGGACTTACAAGTCCATTGTAAAGGCATGAGGCCTAAAATTCCTGTCGATTGGTTAGGAGACCCGACACCAACCATCAACAACTCGGGGACACTTTTTTTTTCTTAGCGCCGAAAAGCGCTAGGCCTAATTTTCACTTCCAAGTTTAAAAATTCGTATCTCCCAAGAAAATGGACTTCATCGACTCTGGTTGTGTGACGACTACACAACTCGTAATAAGCAAATCAACCTTGATGTTGCAGTCAAAACTGGTAAGGTGCAAACTAGCGCACAGCCAGCAGCCAAGCTCATAAAGCTTCGTCTAATCCACGTAACGGTAATCGAAACCGTAACTCGTTAGCTAACCCGGTTGGGACTAACAGTGACAGCGTAACTAGCCCAGATGCTAACGCTGATATTAGTGATAGTGTAGCTTCTAACCCTAGTCAAACTAACGTTAGAACGTGCTATAAATGCGGTTCGTCCTCGCACCTCCGTAATCGATGTCCCGAGTATGTCAAAACTCAATTTGCTAATGCATGTTTTCGAGTGGGCTCAGATGCCTTAACTGTGTTAAAACCTTGCACTTTTACAGCCAGGATAGGTAGGAATAAAGTGTTGTGCCTACGCGATTCCGGGAGCAGTGTAAATCTCGTTAGTCAAAAACTCGCCAAAACTTGGCCTAGACTAAAACAAACAGCTCAGTGCAAAACCGTAAAGAGCGACACGGTGGTAGAGCTAGAACAAGTGGATTTAATTTTGAAATTAAATGGAGGTTTAAAATTGCATGTTGTTGCATGTGTTTCGGAGGCTTCCCACTCTGTTTTCCAAATAGTTTTGGGTGTAAACGCCCTGTCTAAACTAGACGAATTATGACAGCCTAAAAGAAATCTAAACGACGCCCGCAATTGTAGCCCCGCTCGTCCCGTAGCTCCTCCCCCCCTGCCCGAGCGCTGCTGACCACAGACAAAGGAAAAAGCGTTTCCGTAAACACCGCCCCCGCTCCTGCATGGAGTCGGGCAGCCGGCCAGCGAGACTGGTCAAGCCAAACCCGGCAGCAGACTTTCTGGCGCAGTCCAAGTCGTCCCGCCCCTCAGCCGAGGCAGTCAAGTCGGGCACAAAAGAGGCCGTTAAAAACGTCCCTCCCCCAAAGGTGCAGACAGCCGGCGATAGGCCGACTGACCATCCAAGTATAGATGGAAAGTCCGATAAGAGTACTTGCAGTACCCATAATGAGCCAACTGGCTCCGTCAGACCTAATAAATTAGCGCCAAGAATCAATGAATGGATTGAACTACGTAACCGCTCATTTAGCAAGCTTTGTCAACCTAATAGAGATAAACTTAAAAGAGTTAAATCTGAGGACAACCTAGCAGTAAAAAGTGTGTCTGTTAAATCAAAAGTAAGCCCTAAACTTGCTTCGCTGAAGTGCCATTTTGATTTTTTCCCAGTGTTTGGAGAAATAAAATTGCCATGCTTTAACCTAACTTAGCAATAGTTTGGTTTAGCCTATAAAACGTAAATGCCGTTTTTTTTGTGTACATCCTTGAAAATTAGGACCCGATGTTTTAAAGTTAAACTCTTGTCTTAAGTAGAGGGTGGAAATTTGTGATTGATCATCACAGTTATGGCTCTTTGAATTAGATAATTGTTTTTCGTTAGAGCTAAGGTTATAAATCTAACCTAATCATAGTAAATAATGTCTTTATCAGTAAGGGAGTAAGTAAAACCTTTAAGTAGGACTCCAAACGTGATAACTAAAACTAGTGTAGTTTTTTTTTTCTAAAAATAACTACAAATCTTTTCATAACTACAAATCTTGTGCAAACCACCAAGACTAACCCAAGTATATGTGCAAATTTTTCTTTATTTTGAGTTTTTTTTCTTGAAAACCTAAATAAATAGTTTTCTTCATAAGTGTTAAATTGTAGTGAGTGGTAGGCCGCTACAGACGTGGCTCCATCTAGGACCACCTAACCTAAACATAAAAATTGTGTTTACTGCTTTACTGTCTTAAATCTTCAAGACTATGACTATGAGGTCAAGTACAAACCTGGAAAGTCTCATACTAATGCTGATACCACGAGTAGGTATTTTGTTTAACTTAAATACAACAAGTTGAGTTTTTATTGTTAAAAGCTAAACAAGTGGTAGAGCCAAAATTTGCTCTGCAATATTTTTTATTATTAAATTTTTTTAATGGTTAAGAGGTACGTTGTCAGGACAACCTCACTCAAAGAAACTGTCAGCTTTCCCAATTCGGACCTTACACCTAAATTTTAAGTGCCTATGTTATTCTCCCTGTCACTATCAACGCTTTCCTGTGTGAAGGATATTTACAGAGATTGTACGACACGTTTAAATGTTCATTAGGATCATTCTACGGGTGTTTAGTGGTCCCTGGCTATCTCCTCTTTAAGTTTTTACGAAACATTTTTCTTTATAAAAATTTGTCTGTCTACCCCTGGGAGATAAAGGATAGCCCTGTTTAAACGGTTGTTGGGTATACGCCATAAAACCTCCCAGTGTTGTATTTTGTATTGGTAGTTATAGGTTCTATCTCAAAACCTTTCTGTGTTTAAATTTCCATGTAAACAAGTTGTTTGGTAACCTAAAACCATCCCAGTGGGAGTAGTTTTACAGTAAATAGAGCTGGTCATTTTATGCGTACCCATAGTATTCGATTCTCCGATCCCTATCGCAGCGGCTAGGTTTATTGAAATGCGGCGGAGGGTTAATTTCGCAGTCATCCCAGATAAAAAAAATGACTAGACTTGAGCAGAGGCAGATACCGTAAGGGACATATTACCAGAGCAGTAGATGGCCTCATTTATCTGTTAAAACGAAACAACAAACTCTGAACATGTACCTTTAATTTTCGTTAACTTTCGAAAATAGTGTTTCTTTTTATTTTATGTTTTGCTCCAATTTCCTGTGTGCTCTGTACGAATTTCCTGCAACAAGCAGCGCGGACAAGCACTCAGTTAATTTTTGCAATTAGTGATTTTATAAAATGTAAAATTTTTTTACTCAAGTTAACTTTACCACAAAAACGTCAGTCAACAAAAAAATAAAATGGTAATTTTAAATTTTGTGTAAACAGTGTACCTTTAACTTGTCGATCCGGGGCTAGGAACAAGTAGCTCAAAAACCTTTTTTCGCTCATTTTGAAAGTAAATGGCAAACGACAAACTTTATAGGAGTTGGAACTTCCTATGTTGTTTGATTGCATAAACCAAGAGTGTTTCTTTGCATATTTTTAGTTACATGGCTTGGCAACTTGTATTGTGACATACCGATGTGCACTAATCATTTTTGTAGGCTTTTATTTGGAGTCCAACAGGAACCCCGAATAAAATCTCCCGTTGGGGGGCATGTAAAGGCATGAGGCCTAAAATTCCTGTCGATTGGTTAGGAGACCCGACACCAACTATCAACAACTCGGGGACACTTTTTTTTTCTTAGCGCCGAAAAGCGCTAGGCCTAGTTTTCACTTCCAAGTTTAAAAATTTGTATCTCCCAAGAAAATGGACTTCATCGACTCTGGTTTGCAGCTCTTAATAAACCTGAACTTTATCTAACATCCTGTGAAAACAGAACTTGAAATTTCACCATACTTTGGTCTACAGCTTCATTTGAAAAAGTGCTCAAACTGAGCGCCGACGCACGCAATCTCCGTCGCCATTTTCTACAAACATGTAAATATTTATTTGTATTTCTCGAATTTATTTCTAGGCATAAAGCCGACTAGCTTAGTGCTGTGCTAGTTTACAGGTTTATTATGTCTTCAATGTTTTTATTTTACTAAGGTGACGATTTTAGCAACAATGAAAACCTTGACTACACTAGCGTTATTATCTGCTGCTGCAATAATACATTTAACTTTTATACGTTATAGCATTTTAAAACACAAGCTGGTTTATTTAATCTTTTGCCTAGGCTTTTATGAAAGCATTATTTAACGTAATCTTTTCTCATGAACCCTACCTTGTTCAATATGGCAACACAACTACGATTATTTTACCGGACATTTTTAGTGTGTATCTTGTATTTTTATTTCAGGGCTCCGACCATAGTGATCTCAATTCCGAATGCACAACTAAGCCTTTGCCTTCAATTAATAATCAGTTATTTTAACTTCCTTCAATAGTTGCAATGCATAACATTGTGGTTTTTATAAAAAAATGTATAGGCCTATTTCACGTTGTTATGAATTTAACTCAATGCACTACTCAAGCTACGGCCTCTAAAAACACCCAAAGTCGGCAAATCCCTTTGCCATCCAAGCTCCTTCCAATCCGAACGCAGTATTTTTTCTCCCCACCAATCAGAGTGCAAGGCTACCCTAGCCGTCCGCGCTGTCATGGCCGACTTCCGGTAGTGCCAGCTCGGCCGGTTTTGGTCAGTCACTCCTCCTCCAAAGCGACCCCTCTACCTCACAACCCCCCTCCGTCGCTCTTCTACAGGTCCGCGGTTTCCCTCCTACCTGCAGACAGGCAGCAGGTATATAACCAGACCAGGAGAGATTTTCGTTAGCATAGCATAGCTCAAGGACTCGCGCTAGAGGTCACTACGGCGGTCGGAGCAGAGATGTCCAGTCCGAAGGTTGCCATGCCGGGCAAGGTAGTGGTTCAAAGGGTAACTAGTTTATTAGAATTTAATTTTTAGAACAGAATTTCTAAATTTTTAGTCTTAAAACATAAACTAACTTCTAGACTTTGAGGGAATTTGTGGGTAGCCAAACGCAATCGGCATTTTGGTTTAGGGCACCCATGATTTAAGGGTTTAAGGTCCCCTTCCTAAAAACCGGCTTTTTTTTCTTTTTTTATGAACTCAGTGTTCATTAAATAATCTAAGATCACCGAGATCTAGCATGTGTTATTGTAAGTTTTCAAAAAAGTAGTTTCCCTTGTAACACTAATCTTGATTCAGTGTGATTGATTGATTGACTTTAGTGCAAGAGTTGCTAAAGCTTTCAAAGACTATTTTACATTCTGCAAGGGTCATGTTTGTAACTTAGAGAGTCGCGATAACTCAAACCGACTTCTTCTAGTCCAAATTGTAATGTGAACTTTAACTTTAAGTTCAGTGTCGGTTTAATTGTAAATCGTGTGCTTTTAATTGTAAAGCCCCAGTTTCATTTTTGTAACCAACTAGTTACTCCGTGTGTATAAATCTTGTCACGTTTTATTAAAACAGAAAATAAAGTTGTTTTGAACAACCAATTTTGACTTCGAGTCCGATTTAATTTGCAAGGGTTATTTTAATTACAAATCAATTTTTATTTTAACTCCGAAGTAGGCAATTAAATTAACTACCCATCGTGGTGGCAGTAAACCGTGATAGATAGGTCATAAAAGTTTAGTTAGGACGTTGACGCTCTTCTCCTAACCGTGCAATAGACACGCTATGCTGTTTTCACAACAAAGTAAAAACCGCCACTTATGATTTACTCTACGATTACCACATGTACGCCAGATGTCGGTGCTATAGACAGTAGGCACCTCAAGACCCTGTAAGCGCCGCTACACCATGTGAAAATACCTACATTTGTTAAGAAACTTGTGCTTTGATGAATCTTTGTGAACTAAGTTCTTTTAGATTTTAGTTTAGGATAGATTGGTTTGGTACATTTTTGTTTGGTTCGGAAGTGTTCGGTGTTCGGCTTATTTAACGTCCCTTCGGTTTGGTTCGGTTCGGCTGAAAAATTCTCGTTCGGTACAGCCTTAGACGTCAGCCAGAGAAATGGTGTAGCGGCGGATGCTACGACGGACGAGGTGCTTGTAGCATCGCCGGCGCCTGGTGAAACTGGGTCATACTTCTTATCGTTCTGAGATAACTTTACGTACATTTTTGGGTAAATCAGCAAACGGCTACAGTCCCGGTGTAGGGAATGGAGCATTGAAGTCCTAATCTTAGAACCTGACTAACGATAAAAAGCGGGTATCGCTGCCACCAAGACGGGAAAAAGCTAGCTTAGTTAAGTTTGAAGAGAATTATCTTACATATTAACTTCCAGCAATCATCGACCTCATAAACCAACTGGCATTTAAAACTCCTGGTTTTTATTTTAGACAAACATGTCAAGACCGCACTTTACATTTGGATTACCAATTTACAACTTAGTTTTTTGTTTAAAAACGTTACATGAATTTACATGAAATTCTACACTAGAACTTGGGTTTAGTTCACTTTACAATTTCAAATAGAAATAGGTTCAGGCAAAGGGGATTTCGCAAAAGAGCCCTCTAATTTACAAACAGCCGCAGCTGACTTATAAAACTAGACCTTAACTTACAGTTATGTTTCAAATGGTCTTCCCACAAGATCAAACCGACCCCATCGGAATTCACGTTAGAACAGGGATGTAGACTCCATGAAGTACTTTTGCTTCTGCAAATCTAACTGACCCAATGGCCTTTGTTTACATTAAAGTTACATTTAATGAAACTGTGAAATAAAGCTAGTTTTTAGGAAGGGACCGTGAACCCTTACGTTATGGCCGTTAACGTCCTAAATGCCAATGGCTTAACGAACCATAATTTACTTTCAAAGCTAAGAGGTTATTTTAATTTAAACTATAAATTTTGAATGTAGAGTCCAAAAAATAAACTTTTAAGTTAAACTAAGTTATACGAACCAACTACCTTTGCCCGGCATGGCAACAATCGGACTGTGACATCTCCACTCCCGACCGGCGTAGCTACCTCTAGCTTTGAGATTCCTGAGCTGTGCTGTGTGAAGTACCTTGCAGGCTGGTTATACAGTAGCTGCCTGGTAGCAAGGAGGAGGGAAGGGGCGGACCTGTAAGAGAGCGACCAGGGTTTAGAGGGAAACTCTGGGAGGAGAGACTGACCCAAACCGCCCAGGCTGTCACTACCAAAAGTGGGCATGACGGCGCGGACGGGCAGGATAGCTGAGCGTTCTGAGTGGAGGGGAAATTGAATACAGCGCTTTGGTTGGAGGGGAATTGGTGCTGCTGTATTTACAAAGGGAATTACCGACTTGGGAGCGTGTAGAAGCCTGGCTTGCAAAGTGCAATTGAGTTTGAAATTCGTAACAACGTGAAATAGGCCTATAAAATTGAAACTACGATATTACATATCGCAAGTATTGAAGGAGGGGTGGGGGAACGAAGTATGCTCAGATCAAACATTAGGTTTGCATTTAATTGAAGGAAAAGCTAGTTTGTTTACATTCGGGAGGTAGCTACGGTCGGAGGTGTGGATGGAGATGTCTAAATAAAATAAACATGAATAAAACACTGGGTCCGTAAATATATACGAACATAAATGTTGAGCTCCGGTAGGGTTCTTGGCAAGAATTTAAAGTTACCAAAGTGCTTTAGAGTGCAAAAATAAAAGGTTAAATATACCAGCTTAGTAGTTAAAATATGCTATAACGCATTTAAGGTAGTTTTTAGTTGTTTGCAGTAGCAGACAAGTGAATTTGAGAGTCACACATTTTTCATAAATAACTAAAGTCGTCACTCGAATTACAGATAAAAAATATCGTTCTAAGTGTGTATACATGTATGTGAGGTTAAGTACCAGTTAAGAAAGCCCCTCCTATTACACAACTAAGCTAGTGTTGTTGGCTTTATGCCTGAAAGAATAAATTACAAAATGTACAATTTCAGAGTTTTTGGTACCAGAGCGCCAAGAAAAAAAAAATGTTCTTTGTGAAAAAGAAGAGTTCAACCCTCAGGTTTTTGGTCGGTGGTGTTAAGGTATCCTCACCACGAATGTCTAATACAAGACCACGTTTACAATGGACCTAAAACATAATATTCTGTCACGGTCGTTTAGAACGGAGAACAGAATCTCCACTTTCTTCGGATCTGCATGCCGGTGCAAAAATTCATTTTTGCTTCTGCAGTGAGAAACTCTGAACGTTTGTCTTAAATGTCTAGGGTTGGCCGATCCTTCGTCGAAGGACTTGAAGTTCAGGGTTACGGTCACGTAGACGGAAACTGAATCAGGTGGTTAAGCCCTTGTTTTGCAGAGGTGCAGCTTCTGTGAAAGAAGTTTTGTATAAGAAGTAATCAGGAATGATGTCTTCTAGGTTTTGAGTAATCCCGATAGTGGAATGCCAGTTGGGTCTTCAGAATCACGAAGGTCAGAAGCATCGTCAAAATGTCAAATGTCTATAACCCTTGTAAAATACAGACCCAAAAATTGAGGAACTAAAATTAAAATTTCCTTGAAAGTCAGAAGAAAAGGTTGCACAGCTTCTAGAATGGTGATGCCGATAGTGGTTTTGCCTCACGCGGTCGTGAGCTGTGTTCTCTATGTGAGTGATGCAATCTTTCGCAAGAAGGGGCTCTTTCGTCATTGGTTACGGTGTTTGAGCATGGAGAACTATGGAGAGTGGGATGGCTGCTCGCGCTTCGAGCGCTTCTTTCGTTATCAGAGAACTACCGTCGAAAGGAGAGCGACGGTGGACCTTGGAAGAGGAGTGTAGATTGGAAGACATAGAACGGCTCTCGGCTGGGGACTTACGCAGGTGGAGATAGCATTAAGGGCAAGGTAGCCTAATGGTTAGCATGACCATTTCATGTGCAAGAGGTCCTGGGTTCGATCCTGACCTCAGCCACCCCTGATATTTTCGGGAAGAGAAGGACCCTGTGATGACTCGTGCTCATGTCGATTGTAGCATGTGAAAGATCCTAGGAATTTTCAATTGGAATTACCTAATAAAATCATCCCTCTCTCCTTCTGGCACCATGGCTTGGGCTGGGAGGAGGACAACCTTACAGCTTGGCATAACTGCATGGGGCAAGGTACCCTAATGGTTAGTACAACCATTTTATGTGCAAGAAGTCCCGGGTTTGATCCTGACCTCAGCCAGGTATGTTCGGGAAGAGAAGGGTCCTGTGATGCCTCGTGCCCATGTCGATTGTGGCATGTAAAAGATCCAAGGAATTTCCGACTGGGATTACCTAGCAAAATACTCCCTCTCCTCTTCTGGCGCCGTGGCTTCGGCTAGGAGCACGGCAAACCTACAGCTTTGCATAACTGAAAGACGGTGATGGCCGACTTTTAGCGGAACATTGCCGGGAGTTAGCGTCGAACCAATTGTGGGTGCAAGATGGCTCGAAGACTGCGTTTAGCTCTGTCAAAGAGTTTGTTTATTTCTACCTTGGTCAAATGTTGATCATCAGTACGTTCGTGTTTAAAGTGACAAGAAGAACAGGAAGAAAGGTCTAACGGAATCTCCGTGGTTCGAGACCGTTTGTTTCTTAAGAGTCTTTGTGAAATTTATTGACTTTCAATTTAAGCTTCACGTTAAGTGGCTTTAATCCTACGAAACTCAATTTCAAGCGAGACGAGTCCGGCACGACCGGGGACGATTGACCGCATTTGTAAGGGAGAGGTGGCGGTCGCGTGGACTGCCGTGCCATTCAAGCTGGGAGTAAAAGCGAAAGAAGAGGACGGAGACCGGATATTTTTCTCCAGTGATCGGTTGCTTTCGGTGCGGGATAAGGACCTTTTAGGCTAATCTAGACGAGACGGACGGAGCGATGCTGCAGTTCCTGACAGGTCAGAGATGGGCAAAAACGGGCGGGTAATAAACAGCAGGGTCAACAACTGCAAAAGGAGCCGAAGAAGCGACTGGGAATGGAGCTTTCGGCGGTCTTCGAACTATAGTCATGATGCGGTGAAATCTTTCTTTCGCTTGCGGGAAAACCAGAAGCGTGTGTTCACACAACGACGGCTAGAGAAAAGACGGCCGCTTTCGCTGTCTGGCCTATATATAGGAGGAGGACAGCACGCATGCGCACTTCAGGCTTACGAGCTGGCAGGAATTATTCAATCCTGATTCTAGGGAAAACAGCATTCAAGAATAGAATGCTAAATTTGCAAGTAATGTATATTTTCGTAAAGCAATAGAAATATTATTATACAACTTCGCGTATCTCATCATTAACCCTGCTGGAGGGATTTGTTGCATTAGAAACCTAGTCTGAGCCAGATTTTGGCTATCACACACATTTTATGTGGCAGAAAGGGGTGCGACGTGCGACTATGTCACAGATAATCGGGCACAGTCGCAGACAAAACGTGCCCTATTGGACATTCCAATACATCATTTTAATCGTCTCGACGAGACCTGTCCTTTGATGGAAGAGCCAGTTCAATAGAATAAAGCACTGAATAGTTATTCAGTAAAAACCAATAAATATGCACGTAGCCATACGAAAAAACAGATTAGCTACAGACAATTTTTCCTGACAATTGGTGTCGCAGACAGTGGCAAAAAATTCTGCTTTGGGGTGATGCCTGTAAGTACTTTAACATTTATTTTGACTAGATTGCAACTGGCCCAAAATCACTAGTGACTTCGCCGCTTCCCGGATGGTCGGGTGACGGACTGCTACTTTTGTGCTCATTTACATTCATATCCTTAGTCAGCGGGGGTTTCACTGCAGGAATACAATGTCCCGACTCCACCATCATCCAGGGAAGCGGTGGAGGACAAGTCGTGATTACAGGGTGGAGTCTCATTGAGATCTTTTTTTTTAACGGTCATTTTCACTCAGAAAGTTTGACATTTTCACCTTTTCGAAGTATGTTTATTATTTGTTCTTGGTAGATTTATCGAATTTATTAGAGGAAGGAGTCGGTTTGATATCTTCAATCGATTGCTTAGACAAGTGCAGGAATGCTTACGTTTTCCGATAGCACAAACACCACTTGGTCCCAACTGAATCGGGTAAAAGGATCTACGGTAATAGTTTAGTAACGTTCCTTGTTCACACAAACTTACTTGGTTTCCACTGTTAGTTCAGCTTCCTTGAAAAGCACCTTTTCACGGGCCAAAAAAGCATCAAGTTCATCTTTCTTTCTAAATAGAGCAAACACTGAGCCCTGAAAAATTAAAGACCAAGGCTTTACTAAAACGACTTATTGTCACATAAGCTGAAGGTACAGTGAAACCGCTTAATAGAGTTCATGTGTTTGTGGAAACAAATCACTTTTCCATGCATTGTTGATTGAAAAGCACTAAAAATAGCATTGCTGTAACAGGTTAATTGTTATACCTAGTTGTTGCTCCATTAGGATGTTAACCCTTTGTGCACCAGACCCGTTAATTTAAGGGAAGAGCAAGCCAGCAGTCACATGCCGGACTATTAGAATTTGTTTTAATGAATTGCGTCACGTTGCAGCGCTTTTAGAGCACTATCTGTACTACACACTAGTAAACAAATGGGGAATGGGGGGTGTTTACTATTTCATTCACGTGTTCACCACGTGACAGTCTTCACCAATAGAAATTAATTATTTGAAAGAGCGTGAATTCTTGAATCGTTGCACTGCTGCCCCCGTACAAACAATGCAACACATTTTACACATTTCGTTGCAGACTGCAATATGTAAAAATCTGTTAAAATCTGTTGCCACCAGCATCTACAAAAATCCAATTTCTTACTATCTGCAAAATACTAACCTGTAAGGCAGTCTGCCAAAAAGACAAATTGCAGGGCCTGCACCTGCTTAATTTTAGTTTTTATTGCCTAACCGAAAATATACATTACCTTATTTGCACTAGCAGTTTCCCCTTTGAGCTATTTGTATCCCCTAGAAGTTGCCTTCCCTGCCTGGCTCGTACCTCACCGCTGTAACGGCGGACGCTACGATGGCTCAGGTGCTTGTAGCGCCTCCGGTTTCCTGGTTTGACACGTAGATTCAGCTTAAAGTGTTGTGGTGATTATTGCGACTTTTACGGCATAAGCACAGCAAGGGCTACGGTCCCAGCATGGGGGATGGAGCGCAGGGTCCTAAATTAAAGGGGCCTAACCTTAATACTGCTGGTATTTCACTGCCACCAGCAATGGAAATTTAACCGTTTACAAAGAGCTAAACTAAAAATGGTTTACATATTTATTTACACTTAAACAGTTAATCAATTAGCAAACGAACTGAAGTTAAAAACTCCTGGTTTATTTATAACAGAGAATGAAAAGCACACTTTACATTTAGTTTGCAAGAAAGCTTTTGAAATAAAGTATTTAAAAGCACTAAGTTTGAATTTACAACATGTAATTTGATTTCACAAGTTTTGACTAAAACGAGGTTTGTGTTTCAGAATAAAACAACCATTTAATTTTTCGAATAGAAAAAGCAATACTGAACGCTCCGCAGAGTCGTCCGCAAGACTGAACAGCCCAGGCTGGTTACAGTCTATCAAACAGTATGTTTCAAACACGCATGAGAGATCAACCGTTTCAGTTTTGTTTCTAAGTGATAAAACAGAGCCTTAAACCTCCCAGAGTTGCTGTTTACAAGTCAACTCCTCAAATTATAAAAGCCTCGGCTACTTATAAAGTCCGTCTGGAGTGAATAACCAATGAATCCCACACAAAGATCAAAC
>JAHWFP010018435.1:0-13993 GCA_023313725.1 Lithobius niger
TTTTTTTTTCAGAACACCCCAGTGGCTCCCGGCCCTGATCCGCCGAATCAGCTCAACTGTACTGTTGGAGTGGTAGCAACAGAACTGACAAGCCTTCCGGGAATATCGGATGTACTGACAAATCTCCTCAAATCACTGTTGTCGGTAAGTTTTCAAAGCAGACAGGTATTGTGTGCTTGTCATTGAACCAAGTGGTGGACGTAAGATGGAGCTTGTTTGTTTCTGGGCTCTTTTTATTTGAGGTCAAATAAGGTTTATTTATGAGCCGACGCTAGGATGACTATCCCATCCATTCGACTGGCTTTCGTGAAAGACCTTTAAATGCTTGTAACGCAGCACCTGTAAGAGATAGAATTAAAAACCAAAATGTAAATGTCAGCGAGTATAAAGGGAAAACAGAGACAGGGTACATTAGGGTGCATACGGGAGTGCAGGGTACAAAAAAAGTACATAATGTTACGAAAAATTACAAAAGGGAACAAAAGGGTACGTACGAAAGGGGACAAAAGGGTAAGAAAGCGTTTAAAAGAGTTGTTGAGAGCACATTTGCAACAACCAAAATTAGGGCGGGTTTACGCGACGCAATTTTATCGCGCACTAGCGTTTACTTGGTCAATATTAGATCTACTGGCTGCTTCTCCGCCTTTACTGGAACATGTGGCTTTCTATATGTCTATATGTAGTAACTATGGCAAGGACACGGACGCATTCTTCTCATCGTGCCTCGCGACATGATCTACAGTGCGTGCATGATGGATGACAGTGTCGATTTATGACAACATGAAAACAATTTTTTCGGCAATACGAAATGACGGTCTTATTCATGAACAGCAGCAATCGTTGGTTTGTTTTCGATTCGAAAACTCAGAAATCTACGTGATGTTGGCTTCTGAAATACCGCTGCGAGCAGCTACTTATTCTAGACCGTCGTCTTATCATTGCTGGAATCTGCTCTTTATGCGAGAACAACAAATTTTGGAAATAGCGTGAAATGACAACAATGATGTAGCAATGTTCAAAATTACTGTTATTCTTTGTTCTTTAATTAAGGACGGAAAAGCCAAAGGCTAAAATAGAGTGAAAAGTCAACGTAAATAGGTTTGCATCTTTATTTTTTCTTTAATCGCATTGTATTTTAAAATGCATTACTTTTGTTCTGTATTGCCGCATTCATTTAGTAGAAACTGGAAACTAATCGTAAATAAATAACGAAAGACTAGCAAATAGCGTTCAGCGAGCGAGAAGGTCTCGTCGCATAAACGCGCCCTTACTCTGGAATTGTAGTATTTGGACAACGATGGCTGTGACACTCTAATATGCTGCCAACAGTCGCTTCCGGCGACAACTGCTGGGTTTTATCTAACAGTGACATGAAGAAGATTCGACAAGTTGAAGAATAATCTTGTATTTTTTAATGGACGTAGCACAAATTTTAGCTACAATGGCCATCAATATTTGCAGTTCGGAATCGGTAGCTCAAACATCGGCTATGCAGAATTGCACATGGTTCAAAGTATTGTAGAGAATATGTTGGAGACGTTCGGGAGGTTTTGCCAATTTAGAAAGATAACGGCTATTGCATTACTAACAACATAAATCAATAGAAGCAGGATTCGTAGCTTTTTAGCTTCATCGAACTCATATATCGATTCCAAATGGTAACACTAACTCCGATGTACATGTCTTCAAGAGAGGTGGCTTCTGTTCCTTCACGATTTAGTCTGACACGTTAGAAGTAATTAAACAGACACAACAAAAGATGATTTCCCTAACGTACCCTGCCAACTTCCATAGCCGAGGAGCCCGACCATGCCTAGTCTTCGGCTGTCCTGACGTCTGAGACCCCGACAATGATCAATCCAAGTCCCCCCTGACCCACGCGCTGCATCCCGCAGCTACACAGGTAATGTAAGAGAGATGAGATAAGACAGGAAGCTTGCCTGAAATACCAGCAAGGAGTAATCTATGCGGAGTGTATTAATGAGAACTGAGCATGCACTCCTAATGTAACCTTGAAGGCAAGATCGGAAGCCATGTGCTCCTCCTGACGTCACACGTCGTTCTCCTACAAGTCTGCACTTCCATGACTCTTTAAGACGATCGAACGCATCAAACCTTAAGGGCAAACATGGCCATCTCGGTAATTAATTTATAACGGTCATTCGAAATTCAAAAGGACAGCGCACTTTAAATTCTGATGCATTTATCGTCTTCTCTCTTGAGTTGGCATTTAGGAACACTTTAGACTAATATTTGAGAATTAATTAAACTTCAAAACAATGCTAAACTGCTGGGCATTTTAAAGAGCTTTTATACAGTGCTTCAAGTTTAAAAGACAAGTTAGACATCAAAATTAATCCAGTAATCCTAGAGACTATATAGAAGAAGCGTGCATTAAAATAGGGTATGTTAAGGGTACACAAGGACAAATAAGGGTAAATAAGAACAAAACAAAACGATATGCAATGGCAAGTGGGGAACTCTGGTGGGGGAAGTGGGTGAGGGGGTTGCTAGGGAAACACCTTTTAACCAGCGTCGAGCTGTAGAGGGCATACCTATCTTCCGATTGCATAATTATGGACAAAAGTCGTGGTTCTAGTTGCAATTTTTCCCACAAAATGTTATGGGATATTATTATTATGATTTAATATTAATATGATTAATATGATTTAATATTTAATATTATTTTAAGATTTAATTCTTTTTTAAAAATGTTTTCCTTTTATTTGAATGAATCCTGGATGATGCTCTTTGTAATCAAAAAGAAATTAAAAAAAATATGTGAAACCATAGGTGCATAGTGTTATACTGTATAGGTTTAATTAAGAGCTGGGTGGGAGGTAAGGATGGGGGTTATTGTCTGGACTATTTTCCCCCCACACACCAAGCGGTACGGTAAGGTAGTCGGTACGGTCCCCTTCTAAATGGTGCCACGTCAAAGTAGGCGTATTTATATGGTACTAGTTCCTAAATTTTAATAGATAAGCCTATAATTCACATAGTGAATATTTTCTACGAAGTCTTTAATAACCTAGGAAAGCCATGCTAAGTCTAGTATGCAAAGTTATTTTTCCTTAGTCAATACTATAATAAGTAGAACCCTTGCTGCTTTCTAAATGTCATTTGCTTACCTAGCACATTCTCTCACTAGCGTATTAATTGTTTACTTAACTCTTCTTTATACCAGATGGATAGCCAAATGGGCTCCAGAAGTGCTTGTAGATACTCTTCGAGACTTCTCCAACGTTAAAATAATTTAGTAAATGATGTATTAACTCTTTCGATTGCTATTCCTGTACGGGATACAACTGAAGGGGATGCACTGATTGAGTGAGCGAAGCAAACGATATCAGCGATTGTTAGCCAGTGTGTGTAAAAATGGGATTGAAGCAACTTAAGTATGTCAAGAGTGGTCATAAAATAAATTAGCCGTGGCAATTTGGCTAATGTAGCGGCTAATTGGCATTGTAAATTTAGTAAAATCTCTCTAGAAAAAAGGTACAGATGAAGATAAGACAGTGTAACCTTATGTGCGTTCACAGTCCTATGAAAGTTGTGATATCCACCCAAAACCAAAACTGGTAGAAAAACCGCCAAGTTTCCAAAAATGATCGGCCTTTGAAGGTAGTGATATCATTCAACCAAGGAAAGGCCACCAAGGTCAATCGTATTAGCCAAGTTAATCGCACCCAATATTACTTTGGATGTTAAATGAAAACTTGAAGATTGCTACAGCGAGTAGCAATCTTCAAGTTTTCATTTAACTTTCGAACTATTAGTCGGTGCGATTAATTTGACTAATAGGATTGACCTTGACGGCCTTTCCTTGGTTGAATGATATCACTACCTTCAAATGCCGATCGTTTGTGGAAACCTGGCGGGGTTTTCTACCAGTTTTGGTTTTGGGTGGATATTGTTTTACATTTTTTCCCCAGATCGTTGGCAAAGGCAAACCACCTGGAGTAAACGAGATCATCTGTCCAGTGGGCTTACAACCTCCAGTTTTGTACGACTCGGTACCATTCCTTTCAAGTTTCGGAGCAGTTGTTAAAGATGCTAATCCCACATACCAAACGGTACGTAAATAACCTGTCCTAAGTAAAAAAAAAAATAATATATAAAAAAGGAAGGATTCCCTTTAATGTCCTTTTCAATTGCTGAGTTTCAAGGGATCGGTTATGAAGGAGGAATCATAGGGAATTCGATATTTAATCTTGGTCTGTACTGGGGACCTGATAAAATATTTTAGTTTCTTTCAGGTTAGTTACACGTCCAATCCTTATCTGATATTGTACACAAAAGGTAGTAGAAGCGGGCCGGGAAGAAAAGGACTGACTCCCCCATGCTTCGAAGATTGCCCGTTTTGCCTAGTAGGATTGGTGCACCTTGCGACCATAGGAAGTTCAAGCGAGCTTACGGTCTCAAACGTAGCAGCTAGTTACCTTCTTTTGGGAAGCGTAGTAGCCTAAACGTAACATACTTTCGTGAGATTAATATCGTTATTGTGTACGTGGCGTATGTTGAGTCCTGCACATATTTTATGATCGGATACGTCTTCCCGGAGGGGGCGGCTTTAATCGACGGCCGCCATTGTTTTTGTAACTATTTTGGATGTCAACAAGGCACTCTGCTACCAAAAACATACAATCGATTATTTGGGTTCATTCTGGGGCGCACTCAAGATGGGCCGCGAACACTTTAACTATTTTGAATCCGAGGAAGAACAATGTGGAGAATTTAAAACGAGAAGCAGTAAAACGGACAAATATGCAAACTGAGCTTTAAAAAAGTGAGCAGATGCACGTTCATTTTTCACAGATCCTAGGTCTTAGTCTAGAAGCTAGCTCATGTCACATGTGCACTTTTATGTATCATAAATTTGACTCACTGTTGGGTCTTACTACACGCCTACTGGAGTGTTAAAAACAACTAGTCACGTGGTCCAAAATGATGGTCGTTTGGCTGCCATATTGGACGCCATATTGGAAACTAAGCCCAATTTTCGTTAGTGAGTATCTCTCTGGTGGCCCGGTTGTTGTATCTCATTTAACTGCCTTTAAATGCCCTACCACTTTTGCGATGTGATGTTTTTTGATATTCTTTTGATAAAAAGCATGATTTTTATGAATATTACGTGAAAAAGCGCTATTTTCTGAGTAAATTTATAAGGTTTGAGAAAGATGCTATTAGAAACAGACCTGTTCGGAAAAAAAATGGTTGTTGATTAAATAGCTAGCCTAGCCAAATATCTTCCATGATACAGTAATAAAGACACACTTTTCAATAATGTCAGAAAATTATTTAAAGGGGTGTTTGCAACCATAAGAAGCTAAAAAACGGACCACTACTCATAAACAAATATTGAGCTTAGTTTCCAATATGGCGTCCAAAACGGTGGTCAAACAACCATGTTTTTTTCCCACGTTACCAGGTGTGTCATAAGGCCCAATAGCCAAATTTAGGGTAGCCAAATTTAGGGATAAAATGGAAGGGGGGGGGGAGAGCCGTTGTTTGGGATGCTCTTTCATTCTTGTCGGTTGTATTTGTAGTGAAATTGGCTGTAAGAATGAATGAAACCATAGGAGTTGAGTTGAAACGATATCGAATTGACGAGGTTTCGTTTCATAAATTCGTCACGGTGTTGTGATAAACGAACGAGGTTCACCTTGCAAAAACCAGTGACGAACCACGACTTAAACATTTGCTGAAAACGTTAAGTCATTTTCTTGTTTATTACCTGTAGTGTTAAAGGTTGAATTTGCAGCATGAACATAGAAGTTAAAAAAAAAAGCGTATGACTTGTCTGTCCTGGCCTATATAATTACGAAGTTGTGCATGTGTTGTTAGCAGAAATGAATCTTATAGATGACGTCACGTAAATTTCACTTTGGTTAGGTTAGGGTGGGGGGGGGGGAGGAGCTGAGGAGGTAGTTTGTTGTTGTTTGTTTTTCAGGGAGTATTAAGCCAAATTGGCTTATCTTCGCCATGAAATATATTTTTAATAATGTATAGTACTTTTTTTATGTTGACATAGCCATCTCCTACCTTTCCCGGAAACAATGCCATTTGAATCTTAGTGTATTTATACGCAGCACTTATTGGCTTATTCTGTACACAGATAGTTTGTCCAGATCACTAAAAAAGTGATTTCGAAGCCAAATTGGCATTCACCAAGTTTTTCGTCTCAACGCCATCACCCAGTCTAACTTAAATTTGATCTCAGTTTCGACCCAAACGTAATAGCGGCCATTTTGGCTACGAAAACTTGGCTGGTCCTTATGAAGTTTTTTAATGACTAGAGCTTAGTTTTTTTTTTATTTCAACAGGAAATTGGCAGTATTTTACAATGGTTTTAAGTATGCTGCATTATTTCAACTTTAAAAAAAAAACTATTAGTAAAACTAAAAATTAAGCCTAATCACAGTATAAAACATAGATTAAAACAGAAGCTTTCACTTAGTTTTAGTGATCGTACAGAACTGAGCGAAAGCTTCGGTTTTAATCTATCTTTTATACTGTGATTAGGCTGAGTTTTTAGTTTCATGAGTTCACAGGGAGTGTGGTGATTAGTAAAACTTTCAAGACTTTTTTGTCGCAGTATTCTTTGAACTTGCATTTTTTTTTCTAGGGTGCCATTGTCACAGTGATCTTCCAGACTGCTAATCCCCGGAATGATCTGAGGGTAAACACATATTACGCTTATTATTCCAAATTTAACCTGAAACACCACAAGAGCCTGGTTGAATACTGATAATTTTTTATTTGACGTATTATGTTCCGTATTGATGAAATATAAAGGTGTTTTTATCGGCTAGAATGCAACGAGTGATGAGAAAAATTTTCTCTACTTAAAGTTGATTCGATTGCTAATTGCAACAGGCATGTCTCCGATAGGCGATACTTCTACCGACTATCGCTGTAACTGACTATCATCGAATTATCGGCTATAATACCACGAGTGCTTCTATGAAATCGATAATTTGTTCGTTTTAGCACGAAACTCCTATCCTGATTTAACTTCCCGAAACCGAAGGTCGAGGGAAATTTGTTGGAAAGGAGTTGAGTGCTAAAACGCACAAATTATCGATTTCATAGAAGCACGAGTGTAATTCGGTTAGAGAATTTTTGTTTTTCTTTCCGCAAAGCGATTCTCCGAAGTGATTTCGTATTAGGGTTTCACTTTCGCTTTGCAGGGGAATTATCAGTGTAATTCGCTTTCAATTAGCCGGGGTCTTTTCAGTGTAAGTCGACCATGGTCCTCGTTTTGCGGAAAGAAACCAAAAATTCTCGCTGTAATTCTTCACGGAGATTCCCACACCAAATGCCCCGTAAGATATTGAAAGTAAATATTTTTTTAAATCTTCAAATCGATTTATTAGCAGAGAATTTCCCTTTGGAGTCAAGTTGATGTCTGTCTCGGTTTAAAATAATCATCGAAAACTTTCGTAACTTTTAAGAACAAAATGGAGGGACAAAGACAAAATCATTATCTACTAATATCACATGAGGTCAATTATATCAGTATAATCAAATGCTAAATGTTTTTTTGTTTTGTTACGTTTCATAAATGATATTTCTGCACCGACCCGACCTTGGCCGATTTTACGGTGACTGGTTTGATCTGCGTTTAGTAAATTTTCTTCAGAAACAAAGCAAACAATAACAAAACTTACGTCAGTGAATTTTACCGTTTCAGTATATGCAATGACACAACGTCAGCTCAAGTGGGGAGGGGCCTTAACGGGAATGCCCGTTGGTGTGGCAGTGCCACTATTTGATTAGATATTGCTTTGTGGCGGGAGAGGATTGACAGAAAGGGAGAGTGTATAACACACAAAAAAAATTGGCTGTTGCAGTGAACGATCAGGCAGCGAGCAAACAGTGAGAAACAACCACGGGTCAAACAAATCCCCGGGCGAAGCCGGGTACGATGCTAGTCCGTTAAATAAAACGGATTCCACGGTTGACAGAAAAAAAAATACCCTAAGAAGAAATACAAGAAGAAGAACAACAACAAATATTTTATTGTTGAATTACACGTAGTTAGGCCAAGGCTACTGGTCTGTAGCATTATTGCTGGATGAATCGTTAATTCTGAGATCTGGCTGTCCGACGCGATGCATTTTAATTCGTAAATTTGTTCGTAAAATTGTTTCCATGGATAACGGTGGGGATATCGAGTTGAGGGTTAACGTTAACCTTTTGGCTAAACTCGGTAATAAGGAAAAATGGTGATATCCATCACGAAATAAGTTGAGGGCTAAGCAATATTTAGCCTGAAGGTCGAGGACTAACTTAGCACTGAGCAGTTAGCCCCGAGCTGTAAAAAGCGGTGATATCCATATAGTATTAGCGTTAATCCCGAGTTTTAACAACACATTAACAGGTCTAATTTAGCCTGAAGGTCGAGGTCTAAGGAGTAAAGAGCTAACAAAACCCCAACTTAGTCCAACATGGATATCACCAACTTTTTTCTCCAGTCCACTAACTCCCAGGTAGAGGGTTAGTTAGATCCAGGGTTAAGCTACTCCGGGGCTAGTTTAGACCTCAACTGGATATCCCCACCGTTAGCAACCGGCCTTATGAGAATGCTACGTACAAAAAAATATGAGAAAGAAAGCAAAGACAACTGCCCCGACCTTGGAAATTTGATGCGCTCCCAGCAGTAGCCATGGCGCCAGAAGGCGAGAGGGTCAATTTTGCTAGGTATTGCCGATCAGAAGTTCCTAAGATATTTCAATGCCGTAATTGACTACAGCACGAGACTTCACACGGTTGTTCTCTTCATGAAATTCCAAGGGTTGCTGGGGTCAGACTCAAACCAGGGACATCTGGCTAAAAAGAGAGTCGATTTAATCGCCACCCTAACCCTGGCCTGACACGACCGCCCCGACTGGGTCTCAAACCCAGGACAGCTTCTTAGCTCGGTTGGAGCCTGTAGCTATAGGGTCCACTCTGGTATCACTGTGGTAGAGTGCCCTTCCCAATACATGAGTGGGAAGTTCTGGGATCGAGTCCAGTCGGGCGTAGTTGTATTTTCTTTCTTTTTTCAGATTAGTGTATCTTGTATTGTGACGTACCGGTCTTTCATGCTGCTTAATAATAATAATAATAATAAGGTTTGCCTGCAAGCGCAGGCGAGGACACAGAAGGGCATGCCTCTTATACTGGCCCTAGGAGTTAAATGATATAAAGGAAACTGCGAACGAACGTTAGTAAGGTGCGTTTTACTTATTCAGGGGGCAAAAAGCCAGACGTCGTTTAAAGATTGGTACGGATGGCGCCGACACAACATGTTCCGGAAGGGAGTTCCACACGCCAACGACACGAACAGAGAAAAAAGATCTCCGACGTTCAGTGGAGAACTTTGGCAAGGATAGCTTTAATAATAGCTTGCTTGTTTAATAATAGCAAGAATAGCTTGTTTGATTTGTTAACGCTTTACTTATGCGTGTTTATTTACGTGTATAGAATGGTTAATCAAAGGTTGGGTACTTCTTCGAGCTAAACAGTATTGATGAGTCTAGATTCTCGAACATTCCCAGTGCTGCCTTACAAATAATCTTCACGCACGTGCCCGTATGTATGTCACTATTAAACGAATTGCAATAGTTTCAGTTCAGTCGACAAATAATTCAGACTGACGAAAAATAACTGATAACACTGCTGTTTTTGTTTTCAGTTTCACATGTTTCGTCTTAGCCTTGTAGTTCTTAAACTTATTGAATTCACTCATTCCTAGTAAGAAAATATTTTTTTTCTCTCTTCATCCAGACAGATGATACGTTCTTAACAATAGAAAAGCAAACTACTAGCGGTGGATGGCAAGTGGTGGCTAGAGATTCTGACTGGAGCACAAAGTAAGTCACGACAGCCAATAAAATTATTGATAAATTCAAACATTAGAACGATTAACGACTAGATTTGTTCGATGAGATAACGTTACTCCTGCAGTCAACGGTCGGATAGGGAACAGAGTTATTGTTTGGACCATTTTTGTCCTACACTGTATGGAATACAGAAGTTAGAAATGATGTGATCACTCTGTTGGGTGGAGACATATGTAATTAGGCTTAAATTCATGGGATTAAGCCTATATTTGAGTACTTAGGCCTATAATTCGAATTAACAAATATTTACTATGTTATATTGCGTTAAAAATGTGCTTTTGGTAGGGCGTGGCAGACCAAACTAGGCTCAGTATGAGAAGTGATCAGAAAATGACAGGTGGAAACCCTACAGCCCTCTACATGTGATTGGCTGAACTAGCAATGCCTTCCCTTGGGATTTGTTGGTAGCTGTGTCTTTCGAACTTAACAACAGTTTCTAGACACACGCTAGTATGTCGCACCTAGTTAGGTAACAAACATCACAATAAACCATACATCAATTCAATTGTCGAGGTTGTAAACCATTGTAGCGCGACGCCATAGCGTCAGTGTCTTATATCTTGAAGCATAGTTGGGCACATTTCAGGTACTTGGGGAAAAATAATAATGCGGTATAAAAGCTTAAATTGTGTTGAAATCGAGAGCAATGACCCACATGACAAATATTAACTCGTGTAGGAATCACAGCTAAGCTGTTTTCAATGCAAAATCTGACCCTCAATAACGTTGAAAATATGTTACTACTAGCTAGCTAGTCCGCTCATCCCCATGTTAAATCCCATAGGGTGATTATTCATCGATACCGAGGTAACGGGAAGGCTTCCAGCTATGAAACTGAATGAATGGGTGCAGTACAATACGAACTGCGTACTCTTTATGGTTTGAAGCCTGGGGGCGTAAAAGGATGGCGTGGGAGGGCGCGTAAGTACGAAAACATTGTTATAACCATTGTTAGTATTGTCGGTATCGTCTCTCATTGGACGGCCAAAGTTGGGACAATGACAACGTGTATACTGACGTGCGTGTCTAGATACACACTAGTATATCACGATAAATTTAAACAACGTTGCCAAAGAAAGTGTATTCACGTCCAATTCACGAAAAAAAAAACAACTGTAAAAAACAAAGCAAAATAAACTAAGCCAAAAAATGGTAAAGAGGCCATCAAGTTGAGAGTGGTTCGGCCCTTCAAAGGAGGGATATCAACACACCTAAGCTAACTAAATAAAATAAATTACATCAAAATTCAAACCAAACCAAAAACCTATAAAGAGGTGACTAAGTTGAGAATAGTTCGGCCTATAGGCAAAAGGTAGTAGCAAAGTGTGGAAAACCAATTTCTTATTGACGTGTCACTTTATTACAAATCTGAACGGTAGTGGAGTTGAGTAAATACACACTTTTAAAAAAAGGAGTGATATCATATCAAAAACCAAAACTGGTATTAGGGGCCACCAAGTTCCTAACGGTTCGCCCCTTCAAAAAAGTTATATCAACACACCAAAACATTCGCCAACTTATTCGCACCGGATTATACTTTGGACGTTAAATGAAAACTTGAAAATTTCTACCGAAAGCAGCACTGTTCTAGTTTTCATTTAACCTTCGAACTATTAAGCGGTGCGATTAACTTGCCGAATGTTTTGGTGTGTTGATAGTACTTCTTTGAAGGGCCGAACCATTCGGAACTTGGCGGCCCCTTTTACCAGTTTTGGTTTTTGTTATGATACGAATATGCTGTATAAAAAAAAAATTAAGCTACTACGAAACGTTAATAATTTATTTGCCACCGTATAAGGCCGTCAATCTCAAAATTTCGGGATAGTTTTAGTAACTAGCAATACATTTATCAACAATACCTTGTGGCAGCCAAATAATAGCTTTATTAGGTTAGAACAAGTCGACAAACACCCCCTCCCCTGCCGCCCTTTCAGCGCAGTTAATCACAATTGTAACTAGTTTATACAACTAGGTGGTCACTGTGGCTGAGGGGTGGCAAAGGTCGGTTAGTCAGTCATGACGCCTGAAGATTTTGATCTGGTCGATGACTTGCAAGGAGATTTAAGTCCCAACCAGTCTAAGTCGGTGTGAGACTACTAGAATTGGTGATTAGCTACCGGTGCTATCAAGTGTAGGATAAGTTTTCGAGATTTTGTGACTGCTGGGGAAAAAATTGCTAGTCCAGAAGTCGGCCGCTGAAGGGCGCCAGCAGTTGTGATTTTTCTAACAACTTCGAGTCTTAGGGAAATTACTTTGCACGTATGGCTTTTCGGAGAGGATTGCTGAGTGAGTACTGGCTAACGAAAATGATACAAGCAACCAAGAAAATAGGCCTAATAACACGTAGAGCGTTACTTAGCAGCTGCTATAGTCCTTAGTGTGGGATTAAAAAAACATTCCAGGTATTAACCCCCCGCCCCTTCACCCCTCAGTTCTATCAATGGTGGCGTAGGTTATGGACGTTTAGGACTGTAGGAATCTCCTACAGAGATGTGCTAAGGAGAACGTTACTAATTCATCAGACTGCTGCAAGCGGGCGCCAAAGATTTTTCACCAACCACGTGTCCCGTTCCAAATAACTGGTTCTCCTGCCCCCTCCACCCCTCTCCTCCTTTCGTGTCCGAACCTTCTTCCGTGTTCCAAATAGTGCTCATTGACTTTTGTTGATGATGTCCCTGATACTTACCTCGGATAATTACGTCTAGTCCGAGGGATAAGGGAGTGTACCTTAAATTTTATTTCAGGAGCAAACCACTCGGCACATAGAGTCCTTAGGTATTGTAGATTGCTTTTTAACAAGCGGGGTCACGATCAATTTCCATGTAGGTGTGAGCAATTAAAAATGGCGTCTTTCACATGGCCGCCAAAATGGTTATCTCTATAAATTTCAATATTTCTAAAACACAATGTGTAGCAAAGTTGTAGAATAATAAATTTTGGACAAGTTCTGTAGAGTGATTTTTTCTGAAAAACGAAAAGCAAATGTACTCCGGCTGTGTTTCTAATATATGATGCCATCGCCCACTTGCATGCGTCACGGGTTTATTACGCATTTTCACTTCAGGGAGCTCAAATTCCATCACTAACTATAAATGGGTTTATTTAATATTGTAATCATGTTTACCGTAATGATATGAGTACAGTTTTGATAACATGGGCACGTATTTACCACAAATATTCGCAAATATGGCAGACAATTAATACAATCCCATTTTTCATATCCTACGCTTGGAAGATTAACAAAACAAACAGATCAAGATTGTAATTAATATACGTTTCGTATAGTGGCATAGCTTTGTGCAGATAAATAACGTTACTCTTGTTCTTTGCACTCCCGATCACACAGACAACGTGATGTACAGGGTAAGTTTTTTTCTTGCACTTGCAGCTTAACATTAACGCATGCATTCTTAAACCCTCATTTCACCAATTCTGCGAGACTCAGCAGCGTGCAGCAGTGAAATCCTCACTAGATCCCAATGGTCTTCAGATTTCTTCAACCATAATCAGCAGGACTTGGTACTTCAATCCTGGGAGAAGTAGCACGACTCCAAATCTACCCTCCCTGATATGCAAGATGCATAGCGTTAAGAGAAAGTGCATCCTCTGTTGACAGAATGTCTTCAAGCCTTCTTCCTGTCTTAGTGAAAAAAAAATCATTTGTGCTGCGTTCACAGTGATCTCACTGTTGGATTTGTCAGTGTAAAAGCACTACGAACTGCTGAGAGCTTTTCCTGGCTCCTTTAACGTCACCACATGATAAGAGCCAGAAAGGCAGATCGAAAGATCTGGCTATGCCATGTGCAGCAATTTAACTTACCCTAGTTCCAAGCCAATACTCTGGAAGTTTGTGGACCGAAAATCTGGCTATGTCACGTGCAGCAATGAACTTTTCCCAGTTCCAAGCGATATTTAGACCTGCGACTCTCCGGTGTACACTAGCCACAACAAGAACGACAACGATGGTATCAACAGTTTGGTATCAACCAGGATTGATTTGCGTTCACGAGGCACTGCATCTGCAGCATTCATCCTGAGCTTCGTGTCTGCTTCTTCATGATCACATGGCCAGATATTAAGCACGGACACCCTGATGCAAGAAG
>JAHWFP010018439.1:0-12516 GCA_023313725.1 Lithobius niger
ATGTCATTCGGCTAATTAACCCGTATGTAAAGGTACCTTACAGCATAGTATTTGCAGACTGCTCACTGAAAGGTTCATAAGCCTTTTCAAGAAATCGAGTGATGGCGAATCGTAATGTAAACCGTGTTTTGCTGTAGACGACTCAAATTTTCCTGTTGGAGTCAACTCCAAATAAAGATTAACGTGTTTTTTTTTCTATAATTTGTCCTAGTTAAGTTTGAGAAAAATGGAAATAAGCCTTCAGGGAAAATCATATCATATCAAAAACCAGGACTGGTAAAAGGGGTCGCCAAGTTCCGAATGGTTCGGCCCTTCAAAGGAGTGAGATCAACACTCCAAACATTCGCCAAGTTATTCGCACCGCTTAATAATTCAAAGGTTAAATGAAAACTAGAACATTGCTACTTTCGGTAGCAATGTTCAAGTTTTCATTCAACGTCCAAAGTATTAGTCTGTGCGATTAAGTTGGCAAATGTTTTGGCGTGTTGATATCACTCCTTTGAAGGGCCGAACTATTCGAATAACGTAGTAGTGCAAGCTACCTTTATGCACTTACTTTTCATTCAAGTGGTATGACCCTGATTCCACCAGGCAAAGCAGTCCATCTCCAGAACACTGACACCGAATGTACTGGTATGGTCACTTGTCCACTGGTATAACGAACCCGAACTTTGAACCTCGAACCGTGAACCTTGTCTTAGTGAACCCGTTAGGTCAGAACTGTAATCAGGACTCCATTCAGTTCAATATACACTCATAACCAAGGTCGATAGTAAACAGGAAGGGTGGTCCTTCCCCAACACATTAAATGGTTTTCCCACCAATATTTCGCGTAATGTCACCGACTCCGGTCTGGTTTGAGTTATGCTCAGGCGCATAAGCTGTTGAGCTGCATTGTGACTTCAGTGGAGACAGCAAAATCAACAGCTAATGGAAAAGCAAAATGCAAAAAGGTTGGAAAACACCCCTTCCCTGCTCACAACGCCCAATGGAGGATAAATACTACGTTATTCTAGTGTATGATTTTCGCTGATGTTTTTTGTTCTATTTCCCTTTGCATTATTTACATCGATTTATGTTTATGATTTTCGTAGTTATGAATGTGCTGGTATTTTTTATTGTGAACGTAACAGAAATTACGAAGTGATGGGAGATTTGCACCAGTCTACCGAAAATTAGCCATCCAATGACTATGGGTGATCTAGACTCTCTGAAAGTGGTGCATATTCCTCCTTTCCAGTAGGTAACTGTAATTATGGCATTAATCATTTTCTTTTTGAATTAATTCGAGTTGTTTTATTTTAAACGCGTGAGTTGATTATAAATAAAAACGGAAGTATCAGAAGTTTTCGTATCCCCGGTATTGACTGGGTTAATTTGTGTGTTTGGCTTGACATACCATAATATTTTTTCTCGTATACCCATGAAAATACTGGCAGAACTGAATCCACTTTTTACTCTGTTATACCACACGCATGTAGTTCTTGTCGTGGAATCCGAACAATGAACCATTTTTACAAAGCCATTGTCGGCAGAACCCACTAGTCTGAAGGGGTATTTCGGAATCAAGCTATAATGCAATAACAAGCATATTTTATGCTTATTAGTACTTGGTTTTAATCCTAATTGTACTTCTTAATAACCAATACTTAAACTTATATAACCAAACCAATTTAACGAGTAATATTTCTTTGTTATTCTTACACATTTTACCTTAATTTATTTATATTAGAAATACGTTAACATAACCCAACAAATATATAAAGTACCTACCGGAACACAACAAAACTACGACCCTTGTAAACACTGGTAAATTTTACATCAATTCTACTTGTATGTACTAAAACTAAAACAAATTAGTTGGTGGGTGGCTATCACCCTACCCGATGAAGGTTGCCACGACATGTTCCAACAACGATACCACATGCATAGCATACACGTAGTAATTTGTACCTATAAGTAATATAGCCAAACATTATTTATAAGTAATGTTTCTTTGTTATGTTTACACACACATAACACATTAACACATTTTATGTTAATTTATTTGCATTTAAAATACGGTAACAAAACGAAACAAAATAAAATAAAACCTAATTTGAAACCAACAACACTACAACCAGTCAGCACTCGTAAATATTAATCAATTTTACTTAAAAACTAAAACAAATTATGTGGTGCATAGCTCTCACCCTACCCGATGAAGGTTGCCACGACACGTTCCAACAACGATACCACATGCATAGTTATTTATACTTATGAGTAATATAGGCCAACCAATTTATGAGTAATATTTTTTTGTTAGTCTTACACATTTTTCGTTAATTTATTTGCATTTAAAATACGGACACATTTTGGAAAAAAACATAACGAAACACAACCCAACATTACAACCATTCAGCAGTTGTAAATTCTACACCAATTCTCCTTGTAAATATCAACCACTTTTACTTGAAAACTAACATAAATTAAGTGGCAGCTGGCTCTCACCCTACCCGATGAAGGTTGCCTCCCAAAAATGCTTATTGCTAGCCATGCTGACACAACCGTCAGTCATAATTTTCATATTTTTAATTTATTTGTTACATATAGCGTCTTCAAATACAGGTTTATTTATTACACGCTTACACACATAGTTAAACGTTAATTGTCGTTTAATTAATACTAATCGAGCCCATTTCGCTCTCTGTCCTAGTTGCCTTTTTATTGTCTTACCGTGTCACTCTTCAAGATTCCGAAAACAACCGTTATAGCACAACGACGAAAACCCCGGTTAGCCAACACGGGTTTTCTATTTATATTTCCGAATTGTTACTCGATTCTGAAGTACTCTATCACCGTTCATACCGCGGAAACTCAACGCCGAATAACCCCTTCATACAACTTCTCCTAAAAAAATGTAAGAGACGTAGTCTGAAGGGGCTCTTCGTCGTTGAGTTTCCGCGTTATGAACGGAGATGGGGCACTTCGGAATCGAGTTACAATCAATAAACACGAGCACAGAACCCTTCACCAAACAAGCAATAACAATGCTCTCGTTGTGTAAACATTGATGCGCGCACAGTCGTCTTGTTAAGCTTCTGCATTAAAGAACGTGTGCAAGATTTGTTCTTTGTTGCAGCCATGACTCGAACAATATGCGGTTGATATAAGCAGCGTAATATGTCTCTGGAGCTCTGGCAACAATATCTCGTGGATGTGCCGCTCGTTGATTGTTGGCAGAACTCACTCGACGCCGTTGGTTATCCAATGTGTATTACATTGTTGTGTAAGCGTCAGAGCTTTTAAGTGTAGTTGTGAAAATTCTATCGTTGTAAAAAGTTTGGTTTACAATTTTGACACACGGTGAAATTGGTGGTTATCATAATGAACACACGACAACGAATGTTGGTTGTCATATTACCCTCAGTATGGCGCCTTGTTCATGTAACGAGATCACTATGGTTTAAATTAATTACAACACGGAGTACCGAACTTGCTCTGAAATGTTACTGTATCTGTATAACAGTCAGATTACAGAGACAATTTTCTAACTCAGTTCAACTATTTATTACACGTAGTACTATAGTCTTTCAGGGGTAAGTTGGCCTGTGAGAAATACCATAAAAATAAAGCTGCTGTCGTGCCTGGAAAATTAAGTTTTGAGAAAACGAAACAACAATGACCGCTGACGTGCCAATTCATTGCTTTGTTCACGTGGAACACATCTGCAATAGGTACCTGATTCATTCAAGAAATGAATGTAGAAGAAACACACGATGTCAACACACTGGTATGTACGTAGGCTACTTCACTTGTCGAGAACATAGGTTCAAAGCATGCATGAGCTTTCCATCACTTCGATGTTTGTATGCGATCGTCACGGCTGATACCAGGTAATTGTAAACGATCTGAAAATAGGGCAACGTAGCTTCGTTTCGATAGCCATCCGATTCCTAAAACATTTCAGTTACTAAGCAAACTCAACAAAAGTTATTTTAATAAAATTTCGTCTGGTGTGCATTCATGCGCCAGTCAAAACCCACCAGCTAGATGTTTACAGGGAGTGCTGTAAGCTCCCCCAGCGGGTTGTGGGGTAGAACCCTGAATATTGATGATTTTAAGACAATTTAATCCAGTTTGTGACTGCTGGAGAGTATGGTTATTTTTAATATTTCTGTTTAGTAGTTGTTTTTTATTACTTGACATTATGCATCAATCTCAATTTTAATCAATCTGAAATCCATCACTGGTGGGGAAATTTAAAGTGCCCAGAAGTTAGTATGTGAACATGGACCCAAAATCAACTATTTCCTAGTCCAGTGAGCGCACATTTTATTTTTTCAGGTTCGAGTATCTGATTGAACCTTTTGCGTTTGGAATACTGAACAACGGAACATGGACAGGCATGATAGGAACAGTTTACCGTGAGGTGAGAAAAATGAAAGGATCGATGATTTGCTGTTACAGATGGTGACAACTTTTTTTAAGATATCTTAATATTTACGACATAGGTGTTCGCAGTACATCGCTTTCATTATTGTAGACGTACAGTATCGGACATTATATATTACCCATCTAAAAAGTTGGCTTTGCTGGAGTGCCCGTTTATGAAGTACTTTCTCCTGTCAAGGTTTCGTTTTCAGTGGCAGGCCTTGTTAATAATCCCTGCGTACCAACCCATGACGTCAAATCACAACAATTATTTTTATTTGAATCGTAACTCTTGAGGTAAATAAGCAAACATCGTCGTTTCATCTGTGAACCGTAGTGAAGACAGGAGTTTGTTTAATTACTTCATCAACTAGTTGTAAAGCCCGTTATGAATACGGGCTAATCTAGAAGTCTACTACTTTCGGGGAGAAGCGAATGTGTGTGAGTGTCGTCCCCTCCTACATCACGAATCCCCAAACTCCTCGCACTCCCCTCTCTTCCCCTACCCTTCCCCTCTTACTAAATAGGTTTGCATCCGAATTTATTTCTTTTTGGATATTTAGTAGGTTAAAAAAAAATTATGATCATGCAAAACGGAGAGCCAAGTTAAACCAAAGAATTTAGGAGAATGAAGAGAAATGACATCTGAGTTCGATTCACGGCCACATAGAAAATATTTTTGGCTAGATGGCCGCGCAATGTGTTTTACTGCATTTCCGGATGCTACGACGGGTGTTTTGTTTAATTTCAGAGAATACTAGGTTTGTTTACAGAGGTTGGAAACCACAACCACTGTTCTGGTTGCCAACTATTTTGAACAAACTATTTATTATTATATTTGAAGTGAGTAACAATTCAAAACTCAGGACTGAAGTTTGCTTGTTATCGGTGGCTACACAAATTTCAAAGTATTGCTCCCAAAATAAAAAAACCAATTTTTCTCCCCAAAAGAGCTTAGCTTTTGCTAACGCATTTGTTGATGAACTCTCCTTGCAATGGCTAATTATTGAAATGGGGTAAAATTCGAAATATTAGCCAGATAATAAAGAAAACGTTTAGAAAGCGGCCTCGCTCCACTCCGCTATGATAACACTCCAATGTAATCTTAGACCGCGCATCACGCGAAAATCACAAAGACTATCCAAACCACACTTCCGTGGTACTACATGCAAAGTGTGGACAAGGTTTACCAAAAAAAAAAACTCAGGAATCGGACATGGGGGGGATGAGGCTTAATGGCGCGTCGACAGCTTGGTCATTAGCGCCAACCTCAGTCACAGTGCAGTGGTCCGGGTTGCCACTGCACCACACATTACAGAGATATTATTCAAACCCCTAACACACATCGGACATGGGGTTGGTGAACTACCAGGGTGAAAAAATGGGCCAATAGCCAAGAGCCAAAATCGAAGCAACAATGAGACAGTGAGCCATTTCTAATTGTTAAAAGATTGATTGTTGTTGATAAAGAGACGGCGTAAGGTTTTGGGCCATGGCCCTAAATAAAATCATAATTTCTGCCTCACTAGCAGACATGTGTCTGTTAACTGTAAGCAACTGCAGCATATTTTGTAAGGCTGGGCTGATACCGATTACCGATTCAGAATGCTTCACGTAATTCCTTACCAACGTTTGCAATATCGGTAGAAATCGGGAATGGTCGATGAAATCTATATAGCCTAGATCGGTAGTAAACAAATTGAAGTTATTTTCACTTCTCGTGGACCGACTTTGACGTTTGAATACACCATTTTAAAGGATTTTCACCAGCTTTGTATTGTCCAAACCCCAAGCAGCTGTCTCTTAAAATGTTAGAAATTACAAGGCAATTTTTTTTTAATTTTACTGGTGGATTTTACCGTGCTACACTGGCAGTCTTTCCGTGGTGGAACGGTATCACTACATTCAAAGGCCTACCCTTTTTGGACAGATAGCTAAACAGCAAAGAAAGTGGAGTACTACGCATACTTCTTGCAATTTGTTGACATGCAAATTCAGTTCATTAGCACCATTAAATAAACCAAATAAATCACCAGGCAAGCCAGAAGCTTACAAATGCATGCCTATCAAGGCTACGTATAATCCAAGCTCCCTGGATTATATAATAGAGCTCGCTATCGCAGGGTGTGATAGAGGTGTGTGACTCAACATTTTCGTAGTGGTGGTCGTTAAATCTTATTGCAGGGGCAGTATTGTGAACCTCTTGAATTTTCTGCTATCGTTACAAACTATTGTACTGATAATTGTTTGGCTTGCAGTTAAATGCCTTATTATTTATTATTTTAATACATTTTGTACAGCAGTTCCTGTAAACAATGTGAGAATTATCACCAGCGGTAGCTCAACCAGCGGTGGCTATACCTGTTGTTTTAATTTTACTGGGCAGCGATGACCCACATCTTTAGTGTGGGTTGTGAAAAGAGGCTACAAATAGCTAAACTGAAAGTAAATGGTGGAGCAAACCAAAGTTTGTTAACATAAATTTGACACGTAGCATAGGCCTATATTTAAAAAAAAAAGGTAAAATAAGATAAAGGCCAGCAAAGAGCACCAGTACGTCACACCAAAAGGCAAAGAGGCTAAAAGCCCAGTGAGTATTGTACCCAAATTTTTAAAGAGCATTAACAAATGTGGTATCGTCATTAAAATAAAAGCTAAATATAAGTTTGAAATGAAGATCTGTTCGAGCCACCTACAATAGGCCCAAAGCCTGTTTCCTAGTCTTTTAGAGCGTTCTTGAATTTTCATATTTTTATCATTGCAGGAAGTTGATGTCGGTATTGTTGGTTTCAGTCTAACACCCGAACGAGCCGAGGCTGTGAAATTTTCTGTCCCCATTACTAAGGTGGAAATGTCTTTACTCATACGAAGATCGGCCTTGGCAGATAAACAGTTTAGTTTCCTGCTTTACCTCCAACCATTTTCCTGGATAATTTGGCTGTCGTGTGCGACCATATGTCTCTTGGTTGCAGCAAGTGCTTTGACGTTTGCGCGGAAATTTTCGTGCTTAGGCAATTATGGTCAATTTTATCCCGATTCTGGTATCGCTGACTTTTTGTGGACTTTGGCGTCTGTTCTTCTTCAAACAGGTACGCCCTAGCAACTAGCTGATTATAAAACATCAAAAAAAATATGTCAACTAAAAAAAAAATACAGATAGAGACGGTTTTTGTTACCTAATATGTTTACTCTGGTGATGATCCTCTGTGAAACTTAAGTCTCAGATTTAAGAATTTTGAACTCCATCACAAATTGTTAACGGAATTGTACGGTAGTATAGTATAGCAAAGGTCTATCATACTGGCGTTTAAAATTAGAATACACAAGTTGTTCCAAAATAATTTTCAGGTTGACATCTGGCATTAAATTCATTACTGATTTAACTTTCGTACCTCGCAACAAAGGTTTCCCTAGAATTTTAATTTAAAAAACCCTTCAAAACAGTTAAAGAAACTTAAAAGTCTGGCTTAAGTGTAACATCAAAATTATTTACGTTTGCGCAGTTAAGATGTGTGGAAAATATTCGGTATAAAAAGTAGGTGTATTAAATTGCTAATTAAGGAAATGAACTTAATGAAGCCCAGATCTTCTCACTGAATGTATTTTGGAAACAACCAATAAGCCACAACTTTCTTTGCCATCCTGTTTGTTTAGAGATGCAATTTTCGGCTGGGCCTTAATACAAGAAATGACACTGTACACGATAATGGCATAAACTTATAGGATCTTTTAGATTTTCGTTGGTCATGTGTGTTCTAAGTAGTTTAGAATGTAAAATTTGGAAAGCGTCCCGAATTTAATAGATAACAAACTTGGTAAATACATGTACATCTAACTATTTGCTGTTAAGTGTCGTTTAAGACAATCCAAAAGCAAGTCATGTTATGTCTCAGTAGATCGCAATGCACATAGGTCTTCATCGACAAAGCAACACGAAAAATCAATCTCTTCACTGATTAGCTGGTCGAATTAATCCTCGTTCTAACCTTTTCCACAATCCTCGTTAGGTTGCAACACAACAGTGCAGCATTATGCCATAGCGGTAGTGTGATTAGTTGAACATGATTTTGGCACATTCAGCGCTCTGGATTTGGTTGAAAATGACAGCAACGACCAACCTGTCAAAAATTCACTAATATGGGGCCGCTTTATACTTGGTATTCAGTGCAAAATCTGATCCTCATTATGGGTAAAAAAATATAAGCTAGCCAGTGGAAAGCTAGCGTGTCTGTAAACTTTCATGTTAATTTGCATAGTTCCATTGCTCTTACATAACAAAGTGTTGGGATGAAGTTCAGTCACATCACTTGAGTGGATGTACGACTGCAGCACAACACGAAAGCCATACTTTTCAGGGTTTGTAACATGTGTGAGTCACAAGCATGGTTTGAGCAGGTGCATAAGGAACAAAATATTTTTGTAACCATTGTAGGTATTTCCCGTGGCATAAGTTAGAGTCGCAGTGCGTATGTGCTCGGCTGTAATACCTATGACAACAATATGTAACTATGATATCGACTACGTTTTGAAATAAAACCCTGCTTTATGTTCTTACCTATTTAGCGAGTAGCAACAAATACTCCACAACGGCATAAAAGACCAATGTTTACTAATCCTTGCATCAACAAAAAAGACAAACACACAAATAATAACCATTGTCACAACAACTTGAATCAAATAAACTAGAAACATATCAACTGCGAAATCTAGTCTTTAAATTTCAAGTTAGAAGCATGATTGTAGAAGCATAGATAACTTGAGTAATATGAAAATCAATGGAAATTGTCAAATTAATGTCAGTTTCAACTGTTTAGGTTATATCGTGATGGTGAGGCAAACTTTACTGGGAAATACCTATGAGTTGATAGGCTGAACATAAGTTACTAGGCGTGCGCCGGTAGGCATAAGAAATTAGTGATGATTAGAAACCAGCCAGTAAATTTAAAAAATGGCCCAGATCTACTCATTTGCATAAATCTTATTTACAAAATGATATTTCGAAAACTAAAACTATTAAAGAGGCCGCTAATTAAAATAATGGTTTGGGCTTTATAAAGAGTGATATCAAAAAACCTAAACTTTTACCAGGTCACATCCAACCGACTAAAACTCCAGACGCTAAATAAAAAATCTGAACATTACTAATGAGGGCAACAATGGTCAGATTTTTCATTTAACAGGTGGCATGGAATTTGACACGTAATTTGGTCTGTTGATATCACGCCTTTGAAGGCCAGAATCATTCTCTACTTGGTGGGCTCTTTACCAGTTTTCGTTTTTGTTATGTTTAATTATAGTAACCTAACAAGTGCAAGACACAGCGAACTGATTTTAAAGTATAAAATCTACGCAAAAAAAATTGCATTCATAATATGCAATTAATTGAAATATTTCAGGCATTACAGATTTAACACGTCATCGTTCAAAGCAAGTAATATTTCTCACATTTTCGTTGTTCGTCGTTGTGATTACCAAAACTTACTCTAGTGTGCTGATTGCCTTTTTAACTACGAAAGCTGAGCCGAAACAATACCGAAATGTGGATGAGCTTCTGGATGATGGGAAGTATGGATTGGTTATTACACCTCACACATCTTCTCACGAGGCTTTGAAGGTAAAGTGAAATGAATATTTAGAAGAACAACTTGTCAACTCAATATGTTTTTTCACCTAACATAAAACTCAAAGGGCAAAGGGGAGGGGCACCTCATTTTAATCCCTAAAGCGAATTTCGCACCCGATCTGTATTGTAAAGAAACTTTTGAGGATTTTTTGTTGTTTTCAATTTCTTCTTTTCCTTAGAACTGAAAAAAATTACTGGAAAATTATTTCCGAACTCTCATCATTCTGTAGGAAATAATCTGGAAGTATTTCTGTTTCTATTTTCTCCCCTATTTTAAGCAATTTTCATTGCGCTAGCCAAAAAAAACCTGTGCACATTAGCAGGTCGACTTTTCCCTAACAATGCTAAGAATTCGATTGCCTTCTCGCTCAATCTGCTCGAACGATACAGTTTATTAACTGGTTTGCCTACAGACGACTCGTGCCATGTTTGCCTCTTTCTGATGTAGATGTGGAACTTCATAATGAAATGCCCTCTACGTAACGTTAGGGTCCAGTAACTCTTAACGAATGTTGTTGAGCTTATCCTAATCTGGCACTCTAGGCCTCATAATTTGAACTTCAATCAGAACATTTTGAGGGAGGTGTTGAGGTTCTACCCTGGGGCTGCCCAATCTGACAGGTAGAAGTGAAAATGGCGAATAAGGTTAAATTATTTCAGTGCTTTTTCTAACATACCTTGTCAATAGTAGTGGTGCTATAAAACCTGGGGTTAATGCCCCTTAGGTTAATTAACTAGACTGCCTTTCCTTCTTATTGCGTTGCTGTACTGTTGCACAACAGACTAGACGAATCACGCTGATAGAAACTTCTCATAATTTACACTAGATGATTATATTGGTAGGATTTTTTTAATATAAACTAATCATAACCTCTATGAATTGTTATACCTTATTCGTTTTCCTCTAGTTTTTTTTTTTTAGTTATTTAGTTTGAATAGTAACTGTTTTGCTAGGACAAAATGGTCCAAGGATGGATCATGTTTTTAACATACTCAACTCTACTTAATAAACATTAAACCTAAACGTAAAAGGCTATAGAACAAGTCATTAAAAAAATCAGCTTTGAGAGAGTACAACATACACAAATCTGTAAAGAAATAAGGCTAGTGTCTAGATGAAGTTTCGAACATCTGAAGTGTGGGCTTGTGGTGGTAACTATTCAATCTATGGCTGCCAAAATACACGAAGTTATCTGCTAAAATTAGAGGCTACCATCACCAAGAACGACTACTGCAAATATTTCTTTTACAACCGCATTGTTAACTGCTGGAACTAACAGTCGTCCACTGTTGTAAAAGCAACTATCGGAGTCGCTCGCTCATTCCTCGTCGTCTCGCTACACTCGAGGAGATTTCTTGCTGCAACACTTACGATACAGACAGACCTTCCACATAAAAAAAACGATCATGCAAATTATAAGAGTGAACAATGTGATATCGGTTATTTCCAGAGAAGGTCAATATTTTTTTACGTCCAAAGAGGCAAGCAAAGATCAAGCAATTTATCAGAAAGGCGCTGTTCTGATGACAAACGCTGATTTTCGTTCGCTTCGTTCACTTAAACAGCACAAACATGTCCTAAGAAACGTGACTGAATCAATGTAACCACCAAGAACTACACATCATTTGTAATTTGTGTTAGTATACACTTTAAATGGGTTTTCTTGATTTACTTATTTTTGGAATATTGTTCTTTACGTCCTGCTCAGTACAGACTTTTCCATGGACGTCTTATCACTTCACTTTCTGATGATCCCTCACTTGAGAAACATCTGCAGAACGTCAGATGTAATCTCCTACAAAGGTGAGAGATGAAAGATTGCGAGAGCAAAGCGAGACACACATTGAAAGGGTTTAGTTTACGTGGAAATCGCTCGGTTCGTTAGCTCAATCCACGCACTGATGTATCGTAAGTGCTGCAGCAGGAAATCTCCTCGAGCGTAGCGAGATGAGGATTGAGCGAGCGACTGCCGTGCTTCAGAAACACGAATGTTTCCGTGCTTCAGAATCCAAGGAAATTACGCCCTTTTAAAACCTGGTATATGGGTCTGTTTCTTCCATGCATCAAGTCGGTTGATACACATTCAGGTCCACCCATCTTTCCATCTATCCATCCATCCTTCCTTCCTTCCACCCTTCCTTCCATCGTTCCATCCATCCAGCCATTATTCTATCTTTCCATCCATCCCATCCATTCATCCATCCATCCTTCCTTTCCTTCCATTCTTTCTTACTTCCTTCCATACTTCCTTCGATCCATCCATCCTTCCTTCTATCCTTCCTTTCTTTCTTCCTTCCTTCCTTCCTTCCTTCCTTCCTTCCTTCCTTCCCTCCATCCTTCTATCCATCATTTATTCTTTCCTTCCATTCTTCCTTCCACCCATTCTTCTATCGTTCCTTCCATCCATCCTTAATTCGTTACGTCCTTCCATCCTGCTGCGAAAGGGGCCCTTTCTGGTCCGCTCGGTAGGGATCTCAGC
>JAHWFP010018439.1:17516-48730 GCA_023313725.1 Lithobius niger
CCATCGTCTAACGTGGGCAATAAAGCGAAAGTCTTACCATAGTGTTGCAGAACGCCATCGTCTAACGTATTTGTACAACGACGAGTTGAATCTTTAATGAACAAGCCATTGTTGCTATAAAGCGACAGTGTTAGTGCATTGTTGCCGAACCATCGTCGAACATATTTGTACAACAATAATTTGCATTGTTAGTAAACGAGCAATTATTGTGCTAGCATAACCATCCATTGTTGGCGGGAATGTTCTTAGCTCCTACCCCGTTTTTGAAACTCAATAACTGCAATTAATGTTTTATTTGTTTATTTAAATCCATTTTAACTCTTTCCTTTGGGTCTTTCTTCAGCTGCTATAAATGTACTATTTTGGAAACAATGACACGTAAATATTGATACGCAAACATTGATAAAGGTGGTAGGCTAGATTTACTTACGTTAGTAAGAACCAAAGACCTTCGGTTTCTTATTTACGTACGTAAGAACCCCACGCCTTTGTTTGCTATGCCTAGAATTCTGTTTTCTTATTTAAAAAATTAATACTTGTTAATTTAAAGTGTGAAATAGTTTAATAATACTTTAGAAACGACTTGGAATATGCAAATATGGACAGCGATTGCATTTTTACTACTTAAGTAAGAACCAAAGACCTTCGTTTTCTTTACTTACGAAGCAGATATATTCATGATATAAATCCATTGCTGCAATAGTTGTACAATATGTGTAATCGATAAGTGTTCACTGAACTGTTGTTATTTCTTTATTTTTTATTAATGTGTACATTGCTGTTTGGTCGTCACATGATTGTTAGACTGTTCCATGAATTATGCATTTTACCTTCATAAAATCCACCTTTTCCTCCTGCTGGCAGTGCTATCTAGACAGAGCTTGACTAGGTCACTGCGTTAGCTGCGTTATTTGATTATCAGGTGAATTGATCCAGTCACCCAGAGACCTATGCGTTCCAGTGATCCAGCATGACCCAGTATCCCAAAGTGACCGAGCAACTCATTGCTACACGGTGAATCGGTGTGGCCCAGTGTGAACCAGTGGTAATTGGAAATACACCAGTATTGTAGTCACTTTAAAATAAGTTTCTAAATGCCCTGGTCCTTCTTAGCACCTACATTTTAAGCTATAAAAAGTAAAAATCGTTGATTGGTTAGATCTCTAGGCGAGAACAAAATTTCCTCAAGAAGAGCAACACTAAAAGAACGTTGTAGTCAGGGTTCGTTAAAATAGCATATGAAAGGCTTTGGGCCTTTTTCATACCCTCGTTTTAACCATCTAGCGCCAAAGATATCCTATCGGCATCATACTACTTCTCGGTCAAAAAACAGACCCCAAGACACAACGCAAGCTTTGCGAAGGGTCCAGGGATCTTAAGCGAAACGTGCTAGTACAGCCCATTGGTTAGCATCGTTGTCTCCAGAAAAGCGATTCCTGATTCGAATATCACGACTGACACAAGGTTACTTTATAAAAAGCTACAAGCTTAATTCGCGCAGTAGATGGTTAAGGTTCGTTTTTCTTGGTGTCACATTAAGCTATACTGGTTGAAAATCGGTTCATTGTTTCGATATCTAGGTAAAGCAAAATTTCCCCAACAAGAATAACAACAACAAAAATTTTGTAGTGCATTAAAAAAGTGTCCAAAATTCCCTGTTCCTTGTTAATGCCTATACTTTACGCTAAAAAATAAAAATCTGTTCTTTGGTTTCATCTCTTGGTGAGAGGAAAATCTCCTCAAAGAGAAAAAGAAGAACAAGAACAAGAATATTGTAGTCACAGTAAAATAACGTTCAATGGGACCTAGGCATTGTTCATACCTAGTGTTAAGCTATAAAACCTAAAAATCGGTTAATTGGTTTGATCTACAGGTAAGGGCGAAGAGTCCCAACAACAAGAACAGCAACAAGAAATCGCCTTGCTGTTGAGGTCAAACGGTTAGATAGATGTATTTAAAATGCACTGAAATAGTTATGATACGATCCCAAACACCGAATTTCGTTGGTTGGGAAAAATTAGGGGGAGGGGGGGGGTGGGTTGTTGGGAGCCTTGGGGTAATTCCCATGGGTGTTCCATGCTTGTTCGATTTATACTGCTACGAAATACTTCCGTACCAAATTTCATAATTTTAGTCGATCTGTAAGAATTTGTTGAGAGGGGGTACAACGGGAAATTGGGAGCCTTCGAGTATCTCAAGGGGATTTCATAGCTAGTTAGATTTGGACTCCTAAGAATGACTCGTGTACCAAATTTTCTTGTTTCTAGGTCAATGTGTATGATTTTGTCGCTTAACGGCAGTACTAGTGAGAGCAAAGATTCCCATCAACAACAACAAAACCACCAACAAAAACAACAATAAAAACAACGGCAACCAGTAATGGTCATGCTGTGGAGGCCAAATTGTTTGACTGTTGTCATTTAAATTTTTAATGCACTGAAATAGCTTTGACTCGACCCAAAAAAACCTAATTTCGTTGGTCTGTGTCAATTCTGGGGAAAATGGTTTTCAAAGTTTTACGTTACCCTCTACAAGAATAAGAACAACAACAAAAATATCGCAGTCACCTGACAATAGCATTCAAAAAGAAACAGACCTGGTCCTTGGCAATACATAGATTTTAATCTATAAAATTTGAAAAGCGGTGATTGGATTGGTTCATTCTTTTTGATTTTCTTCTTATTGTCTGAGACACTTTAACAAGTGAAAGTAAAATTCCCCGGACAATAAGAAGAAAATCAACAAGAATATTGCAGTCACATTAAATAACGTTCAAAAGGCCCTATTCCTAGTTCATACCTACGCTTTAAGCTATACAATTTGAAAATCGGTTCATTGGTACAATATCCAGATGAGGGTGCAAAGTCCCAACAAAAACAACAACAACAACAACAAATGGCCATGCTGTAGACGTTCAACGTTTGATTTTGTTGATTAAAATTTTTAATTCAGTGAAATGTGTGTGACACGATCCGAAATACAGAATTTCATTGGTCTATGTCAATTAGGGGGCAATTATAAGGTTACTAAGTTTGACGTTTAACGTGGAAGTTTATCTGAGGCTTACATAAGGACCAACGTGGATTGCAGCCTTTTTAAGAATTTTAGATTTTGAGATACTAGACTAATATCGGACCGAACTGTCAACCCTCTGAAGACCCCATGTAGTAAGGGAAAAGATCCGTGGCTAAACATGATAACTATTAAGCCTTATTCATTTTTTTTTCATTTTTTAGCCGTGTATTAACCTTTGAAAACCAAACCGTGAGAACAGTGAACCATTGTTGAAGTAATAGATATGCATGAGAAATAGGTGGTTAATCAGTGATAACTGCTAGATTGTGATAAACTGGCAGTCCAATGTCAAGGGAGTGAGGAATTTCACCACCTCATAGGGGAGTGGTTGTTTTTCTACCTCGAAACATTGGACTGCCCAGTTTCCAGAAAATGAGCAATTGTCGTCGGTTAACCGCCCATTTCTCACGTATATGTGTTTTAATGGTAAGGTCCGACTTCAAGCTAACTTACTGTCTTATAATTAGAGTTTTTCAAAATTATTATTTGTTCATTTATTTGTGAATTATAATGAATTTATGAATTTTTACATACGAATGATGTAAATTCGTTAACAGAAACTTCCAGGTTAAAAACTTCCTGTCTAGGAAAGTCAAGCAAAAGGGAAAGATGTCCTTTTTTTTACTATTGCAGTTTTCTAATGTCGAATTTAAGGTAAGGCCGTATTTTTTCTACTTTAATAAATAAATAAGAAGGATTATAAAATGGGTTATGGGCTTCACTCGTAGGTATTAATTAATACCAAATTGTCAGCAGCACAGTTTTCGTACAGTCGGAACAAAATGTTGCTGGTTAGGGTTAGGTTGTGCAGTCAACCTAGTATGCGACATGGTATTTTTTATATTTTTCGTGTTGATATGACAAGTGTCGCCAGTCGCGAATGTGCCTGTTTACGCTCGTTTTGCAATGGGGTGTGCTGGTTGAATTTGTGTTGTGTAGTTATGAAAAGTGGGTAATTATATTAGATGCGGTGGAGCTGTCATGTGGTAGTGCAAGGATTGTGTAGAGACTACATGACTACCATGTGACAGCTTAATATCTTAACCTAAATGTTTTCATAAATAAATATGCTACATCGTGAAAAAAATTGTTTTCAGTTACAGTTTATCTTTCCAAAGCAACCAAGGTGGCGGTACCTGGCACCCCGAAAAAAAATATACTGGTACGCTACATAAGAAAGATTGAGAACCGCTGGTGGCATTATCAAAAAAATGTTGGTTAACAAAATTAACTGACGGTGACGTGTATGGGTTTTAATATTAACCGCATATAACGACTACACTTTTAGCAAGGGGATGTGTTTGCCTGACGTCACCACTGTGCATTAAATTTTGGTAGTTGCTTGAATAAGCATGATGTAACTTTGCTAACTTTACGGCAAAGAGTACCTTCCGTATATACACACGGCACTAAGTGCAAAGTATACTTAATTTTTGGAAAAAGACAACTCGCGCTTAAACGGAAACTGAAAAAAAAACGATCATACTCTTTTCAACTAATTGTGCGATGTTGGTATTCGTAAAGGCGGTAGCCCGCGGTCTCTCATGTTAAAGCCGAAATTTCGATGCTTAATTTCCCTGCCGTCTTTCTACATTTTCCACTGAAATTTGGTATATGAGCTTTATGGGTCTTGGCCAACATGTGTACCAACTTTATTAATTTCCGATTTGTCATAGCGTAGATCTGGATTTGAGCTGGAATCTTGATTTTCATATTTGGCTTCTTGTTGTTGGCACGACACGTTTCTGCTGCGCTGTCTACAGATCAAACTATTTGTCCTATAACGCTGGTTCTTGGCTCATTTGACAGATAGATGTGCCCTCTACCTAAGGACTTTTCTAATTGGTCAAGTGATTTAGGGGTTTCGTAGCTCTAAACGACCAGATTGATTGTTTTCCTTTGTTTTAAACATTGTTTTTATGCAACAATGCCAATCAGCAAACGTCATATGCATGGCATCGCATCGCCTGAAGTTTATTATTTTATTATTTATGTAGAATGCCTTGGCCCAAAGCCATGCGCTCTCGTGTAGTACTACTTAAACCTACTTAAAACTACAAAACTATTACAGCAGATAAACAGTAGGACAGTGATAAGCAGTAGGGAAGTTTAAGCAAATGCTAACAAAGCCGCTAATACAGAACTGCGGACAAACCAAAAGAAAGACTTGCACTGAATGAGCCAGCGAAGTGAGCGAAATTCAATGCATTTGTAACGAGTACGCAAGACTTAGATTGATTGACAAAGATGTAAAATTAAAAAAAAATAAACTGTATGGTATGCCAAAGTAGCACGAATTAGTAAACAAAAACAAACTCGTTTGACACTTAAGGTAAGATTTAACTGATTCGAAGTCAAAACTGCAAAGGAACACAAATAAACCTTACTGCTGTATCCAACCATTAGACACGTAAATACAATTAAAGTCAGAGCCCAAATTTCAAAACTTTTCATGCCCAAACAAAGGAATAAAAACGTAAGGTTACACATTCGACCACTTTCTTGGCTAAATTTGTTCAGTGTTCTTCAGTTACGACATCTACTTTTCGTTCATCACCTTACTGATGATACATATATCATTTTTCACGATTTCAAGCCCTTTTCCAGGCATGGAATTACATTATTACTTTCCAGGGCATTTCTAGATTTTCAAAGCCTCGCACGAACCTTCAATTACGTGTAGAGCTGTTGTAAACCCACTAACACGGTTATGTTTTAAGCATTTTCCAGCGATGTCGTGTAGCAAAGTAGAATGGACCAATCATTAGCTGAAGTATCGTGTGCAAAAATAAAACAAATTAAACAAATCCTCGAATACCAAATTCGAAGCCATAATAGAACACTATACTCAAACGCAAACGCTTTTTTCCTTTCCGCCTTGCATTGTTGGACTACTCTGTGCATTACATCATTATTGGAGTTGCGTGCTTCTTTATTGTCGGGCAAAGATGTGGACATCGGTAGATGAATAAGTTATCGCCTGCTTCCCTCGTTCAAAGAACTAACAATCGCTCGGGCCTGCAGCCCTCGACATTGTTAGTTCTCAGCACTCGGGATTCAGGCGATACTATCTACCGATACTTATCTATCTATCTACCTATACTTATCTACCCATATCCGCATCTCAGCCCTCTTGTTACAATACATGGATGCAGGAACACAACAACTACCGGGGGCTGAGAGCTTAGTTCGCAGCATTCGATTGCAATACGACGATGCAGGACACAACAATGAAAAAGGGCTGTTCTCTGCTCGATTATTTGTAAACGAAACCCGTGTTACACGTCCCATTCTGTAAATTTAATTTACTTCTTAAACTGCAAGTTATTTTTCATCTAATACAAACCAATTAAATCTATTAATTATTTGCAGTAATTATATCAATTAAATTTTTCCCGGCGAAAAAGTGTATTAATATATTTTTGCTCACTTTTTCAACATTGGAGGGGTGCTCCATCCTATTAAAGTTATTATAGGTTATGCCTGGGCTGGATTTTCTCTGGAGGACAGAGTACAGGTTGAAGAAAGAGACCAGCCCCCTCCAATGTTTAAGCTTTTGGTTAGCAAAAATTAAAAAAATAATTTGTAATTACAATTTAAAAAATAAATAATTTGCAATTATTACTAGGTGCAATTAGTGGAAATAATTACTAGAAATCACTGGTTTTAGAGTAGGGCCACTAAGAGAATGACTTGATGTTATCATCGATTGTTTAAGTCGTGACCTCGCTTGCCTGTTTTAGGTGCATGCAAGGTGCACTCTTGGCTATTCATTAACTCTTTACCGAAGATGCTTCCATGGTTTGGCAGCGCTACGTACACGATCGGATCGAGGTCGCCCGTGCATTAGCAATGAATTCAATTGGAATGATCGTTTTGAGACGTTGTTATGGCTACGTCAACACATAAAATAATTTTAGCAGTAAAGAAAGATAATTTGTGGTTCCTCTCATAACATAGTGAAGTGAGAAAATGTTTGTTCCACCCACTAGAAGTACTTTTAAAAAGATATAAAAACAAGGTTCTTTACTGAAAATATAAACGTAGCTCTCGATTAAAGCATCATTCATCCTCCCCTATGGTTGCTAGGCAACAACAAGTAACGCAGGGAAGCCATCCAAATTCAGCTGCCCAAATTCCAAACAAACAAAATAATAGTGAAATATTAAATTAAATCCCTTTAATTTTTTTTTTCTTTAATAAGTAACGTAAAATAAGACAAATGAAGAATAAGACGAGCTCCACGTGTCTAAAATAAGCACACTACCTAACACGAAAAACTTCTGGACTGCGTATGGCAACTGTTAAATCGACCGAATCCATCTCGTAATTTCGGCAAGTGTTCTATTACTTTCGATAACAAAAGCCTGGCGAGGCGAAAACAGTTTACAATAAATTTACACGTGTTACCTTGAAACGTGTGTAAATCCTGGATAAACGGGAAAAACAAATACATTGACAGCGGTTGTCAAACTCACTCGTTGACCTCTCGTTTGTTTACATACGTAGAACAAAGTGGAGCTGCAAATCAACATCTGTTTTGTCCACTCCCGATCATTTCGTGAGATTTCTTATATCCAGACGTTAACTCTGTAGTGTTGCACGAATCTTCTATCAATGATTTGTTCTGTAGACAAACATATTGAATTGTAGCACGAAACAAGGAATCTGTGCATCGTTTTCCTTATCACCGTCTCTTACTTTAATTGCTGTATAGCGCCGATTACTACCATAAAAAAAGGAAAACTAGGGTACGCCTCCCCTCCCACACACACACACTAATCTTCATGCCAATTTAGCTTGTAATACAGTACATTGTAATCAGCAGCTGGGAAATAAGAGCACAATGGATTTTTATTTTTATATACCAAGACTTCTAACAAGACGGCTATCCGTTTTCCACAAAAACCCCAAACATTCCTTCGCCTCTGCCGACACTTTAACAATAGGGAGTTGTTTATTTGAACGCATGTCTACAATAATACGTGCTGCGAAATGGGTGATAGACGGGGCCTTTTTTCTGTACATCAAAGACAGATGATGGATTGAAAGTTGTGACACGAAATGGAACTAAAAAAAAATTATTTTTATTGCCTTTCGTATAGTTAACTGTCAACCGGAGATTTTTACGTTGAAACAACTGGAGTTTTACAAGTTGAAGCACTGTTGTACTTCTCTGGATAGGTATGTGTCTGTTAAACCAGTTGTTTGGTAACAATGCAGTTAGCCAGCCAAAGTCAGTCTAATGGAGAAGCCATGAGGTCAGCAGTGGCTGATGCACCGCATAGCTACCTAACAAGGTGGTATAACAGACTTTCACAATGAGACCATTGTTGCGACTTGCGTGCCTATTATAGTCAGATAGTACCTACTATACTACTCACATCTTTGGCATTCAATAATGAATGTGAAATACACGAGAAGGAAGCATGCCAACAACAGCACGAAAGCAAGAATTGGTGCTTTTCTTGTTATTCTTATATTGCTTTTTCTATATTACTAACTAAAATTAGTTCGGTGTGAACAAGGCGGAAAGCCACATCGGATCGACCTGATTTTCACCTCTATTTACTTATGAATTTGGTGGACAAAGATTAGGAGAAAACTACACCACTGTTGCAATCCCATTTCTGTCACTTTACATTTAATACAAAAGGTTGGTTTTTCATCTCGTAATTGACAAGAAAAAAATCGGATTGCATTACTATTAAAAACAACTCAAAAAAAATAAAAAATAAATTAGCTCCCTGTCAAGCTTTTTCTACTTTCAACGTCTAATATAAAATGGAAAGTTTTTTTGGCATCTCAAGCCATAATTTCAATCACTAAGTGCAGGCAAACGTTAAAGGGACATACCTCCCAGCGCCATTTTTCTCGATCTACCACATCAAGTACGGCCCCAAAGGTCTATTTCCTTACCGTTAGTCAATCCTTTGGTAAAAATCCGTTTTAAAATGCAGCGTCTAGGAAATTTTTTTTTAATAATTGTTAACTTTATTTACTGCGTCCTGCATGTACTAATGTGTGCATGTACTAATTTTTTAATAATTACCATGAGATCAAAAATCTAAAAGACTAATGCGGTAAAAACTAAAATTAATTATTCCAATAGATTGCTGAAGCAAAATTTTAAGACACTATCATAGAAAATTATAAGTTGTGATGTTAAAATACTATAATCATTCCGGTTTGTGACAACACAATTTTTAACTTGATGCTGTTTCGTGTGCTATTTCAAAGCCAACCGGGGCAGCAGCCACGTTCATCGCTGCATGGAACGTAGCTACCACCCCAGCCGACCTTGGCGCTGTAAATGCACGGATGGCGATCTGCGCGTGGCCGTTATATGGCAGGCGGCATGTTATAAGGCAGGATTGAACTTCAAACGTTGCACTATACACATGAAAACTGGGTATCAAGCAAAGTTCGAACTTTTCATTTGAGTTTCGATCTATTATTCGGCGGGGTTAACTTGGTGTTTGCAATCTTGATAATAGAAATTATAACTTCAAACGGCAAATAAACTTTGTGTTGAGATACCACGATGTAAAACGCTGAAAGTATTAGTGCAAAACTTTAGTAAGTTTTGTTTTGGAAAGATTTAAATTACCCAAAGCCCGTCTTTTAGTAATTTATGTACCGTCGACAGAAAAAATGCCATTTAAGTTTCTTGACATACCACAAATAAAGTATACGAAACAATTAATTAACAAGTTGGTTTGTTAGCACATAACTAGCACTGCAATTAAATACGATGTGCACTGAGTGTGTGTGTGGGGGAGGGATTGATATTACAATGTTTTACTCACATTTGCTCGAAGTAGGACAATCCATGTCTCGGAGGATTGGAAATTGCATCATGTGAAGCATTCGGCTTTACCTCCACCTTCTCCTTTCTCGAAATGTGTTGTCCTTCACATCGTGAAACTGAGTTTGACCAGGGTAATTCACCCCAGCTTATGTATACCCGGTACATATTTTTTTCTATCAATGTAACAAAGTCAAATCAATTAAGAGAAATTCCCTGTTGTACTTTTGTGAAAATTGTTCTTTATCACGAGGATTTAAGTTCTTTGTAAAGTGTACTTAGTCCACAAAATTTCTTTTCCAGAATTCGAAGTCGGGCACGTTAAAACGAATGTGGGATAAAATTCAAAGAGATCCTAACAGTTTCGTTTCTATGGCTGAAGGGTTAGAAAAAGCACGAACAAGCAACTACGCTTACTCAATTCCGAAAGCTTTTGCAATGGACTTCGTCACCCACTCCAATTGTTCAGTGGAGTTTTTGAAGGAGGGATATCTTCCCGGAACACTCCATTTTGTTTTTCCGAAAAAATCACATGTGGAAAAAGTTATTTCACTCAAGTAAGTGGTTTAGTTCCGAGACTTTATAGAGAATTGAACATTTTTTTACTTGCACATTTGCTGTGTCTACTGGCCAGCTCCACTAGACAGTAAAGACAAAGGCTTGGCAACAATACGGGAAAACATATTTCCTGTATGATATAATCAGACTGGAAAACTTAGTAGGGCATACATACAACAATACGGATTTTACGTTTAGTGATAAGTCATGTAATTATTATGCAAACAAAAGTTAAAGCTCAGAGATTGCAGTGAAAGGCAGTGGTTTTACAATTATTGCATCGAGGCTTCAAACTGTTGGTCAACAATGGTAAGAATCACATGCAGTACAGTTGTTCAGTAGAAATGTGTTCATCGTAAGAGACATGCTTAACATGTCCTAACAACTCTATTCCAAAAGGTGACTACAGTGACAAGAGCTGTTTACCAGCATTTGCCAGTGCATTCCTAGAATGGGTGTATAGTCATTGATGAGTAAAGTGCCAACATCGCCATTCGATGCAAGCGATTTTCTAACCGAAACCATGAGCTCCGTTGTTAAAGCCCAAGTCTCTCTCCCGTATTTAGTCTATTTATTCTATGCAACGTCCCTAAAAAGCATTTGTGTTAAGTGAAACCTCTTAACATAACGATTATGGAGCCCTCACTACTCAAAAGGTCATGGTTATTAGCGTAAGACGACATTAAGAAATTCGGGAGAAAGTGAATTTAAAATGGCATGCGATGACTAATGACCGAACGTAAGCAGTAGCCGTTGTCTTGGTTTTTTCTGTTACGTGTATACAAAGCAAAGACGATCATTGTAGTTGTTCACGAGGTGAAGGAAAATAGTAAGTAGGCTAAACGACAAAAGGTTGTGGAGATTTGTGGCACTGTAATACTGTAGGTGTGCCACTTAACCAGTATTAGGACATGTGGATCTGCTTAATTATGAATTAATGGTCTCTTTCCCCACACTGTCACACTCTGTGAATCCCCCTCCTATTGCGAGACATCCACCTTATATTATTCTGATACTAGAATATTTTTTTGTTAAGTTGTAATTGCAATTGAAAGGGAGCAGGATTAAAATAATTGTGATACTGTAATTGTGCATTAGCCATTGTAATTGCAATTGTAATTAATTACATTAAAAATTATTTTTCCCAAGTCTGGTGGTAATCATACTACTTTCGTGACAAGGTGCTTAGAAGTGTTTTCAGTAGAATGTCAACAGCTGACATGGCAAGATAAAGCTTGAAAGATTAGTTAGAGTCTAAGGCAGCAGGCTCTCTCTATCAATTCAATAGAGAGAGACAAAGAATAGCTGTAAATACAGAAGGCATCTGGCTCAAACCAGTTACACACACCAAAAGAACTTTGATAGAGAGATCCTGATGCCTTAGACTCTCTAACAAATGAATAAAAGTAGCCTTGAATACGAGATGAGGATTATGTAGAGATAGGACGTGGCTCTGCAACTGTAGCATCCAAGCTTCATACTGATGGGTAACAATGGTTACTGCATGTGCGTAAACATCACTTGCAATACATTTGTTCAAGCGAAATGTATTCATGTTCATCAAAAGAAACTGACCTTAACAGCTAGTTAGTACCTATGAAGTATGTTCCAAAAGGCGACTAGTACAAAGAACTGCAATAGCCAGTTCAGTGAAAGAATGTATGCGTAGCTTTCAACAAGTGTAGTGTCAACAGCGAAACAACGTAGTATGCGTTTATATACTTGTTCTGTCTCTTAACAACATTAGCCTGGGCATGGTAGTGAGATGTATATAGAGTATTTATGCTCATTCTGGCTCACAAATTATGCCAAATATTAGGCACAAACAAGGGCCGTAGCCGAATAGACGGGCTCAAAAATTTCCTATTTGGGGACATCTTTTACATACTTGGTAACTTGTTTCGCCTTGGCCATTCCAATAGCAACAATTCTAGCCAGGAACTGAACTCATCTAGGACTATATGTTTCCATTTTCTACCTCATCTGCTCATTGGCAAACAACCGATGAGATCCATGGATTGCACACTCGGTTCAAAGTAGCATTGAGAGGGTCAATATTGTCTTACGGAGTCAAGAAGTCTCACAATTCTGACAATTCTGTAACTGTGTATAAATTCTACAATGCCCTTCTTCATACCAACCCATACTACCAGTCCCTGCAGCTTTTTCAGAGTTTTAAAAGATTCCAAAACGGCCACCCAGAGTGAAGAGTGGGTTGCAGCAATGGCCTGGTGATATGATTTACCTAAAAATCAACTGCATTATGCATGTTATGTTGAGCACAGACTTATATAAGATCCCACCACGCAAGCAGAGTTTCCTTGGAGCGGGGCTGCTACCATCACCAGATGATGTGTAGTCAGCTACATGATGGCGATCTGTCTTCAACCTGCATCTTCTGGATTTGTTCCAAACTTGGAAATCAGGTATGAGTCTCAGTTACCGAATTACTTGTTCCACCTTACATTTTGGTAGGAGGATGGGAGTTTCATCCTCCTGCTTCATAGAGATTGCATCTACCATCTCTTGTATTGGTTTTCTACTTCGATCTTTTGAAGTATGAGTATCCATTTTACCAATCTTCCTGAAGGTTGTTTAAATGCCTTTCAGAAAGAAAGATTAGAATGGTCGTTTCAAGAAGAAAAAGTCCATTTTAAATATAAGACCTGAAATTTCTAATGGCAAATACTATAGCCATCGATTTCAAGCTCCGAAACACTATACTATTTCTTGAATTCATATAGTGTCCTGCCTGCAAATGCAATTGCATTACTCAACATCGTTCGAGACGTTGGGAAATGAAAGCCCCAAAACCGAAAATTGAGGCATGAGAAGAAATGTCAAACCTTCTATCTAGGTCAGGAACAGCTAACACACAGCCTGATACAATAACTATTGGGAAGACTAACGGAAAATGTTAGTGAACCAGTATGTTCAGTAGACAATTTCAACTTGACCCGTATCTCCAGTAGGTGTTTTCAACTAGACCAATACCACCTGTAGATTTTTTTTAACTGGACCAGTAATCACAGTAGCATCTGCTCAAATGGACCAGTAACTGAAATAAGAATTTTTTTCAACTGGTGGACTGGTTAACTAGATCAGCCCAATTTGCAGATTTTTCAAATGAACTAATGTCACTCTAGTAAACATAACCAACTAGAGCAATATCAATTGCCAAGGACATGAAACTGGACAAGTAAACAACAGTGGAATATGTTCAATGAGCCCAGTAACCCCAGTAGGGAATGGTTCATCATCTGTTTAACTAGGTACACGAGCCAGTAGCTTCTTTTTCAGCTGGACGGATGCATCCAGGATATTATCAACTGGACCCATAGAAGCTATCAAGGTAATTTAATTGAACTAGTAACCGAAGGTAGAACTGGACTTATAACTCCATTAGGGAATGTTTCAGGACCTGATGAACTGGTTAACTTGACCAGCGCAACCTGTACATATTAGAAGTAAACCAGTACCTCCAGTAGATATTTTGAACCACACTAGTAGCAACTGTCAGTCATTTAATTAGACCAGCAACCAATGGCAGAATTTCATCAGTTCAGCCAATTACTCCAACAGGGCAAAATTCGAAAGTGCAGAAAAAGTACAAAAAGTTTGTTACTGGGTAGATGCTGACTTGAGTGGCAGGTCAAAGCCAAGGACAGCAGTATGGCCACACTTTTCGTATTTTCCTTCTTCCCACTTTTCCTGGAAGTGTATTTTCACTATATGAAAGACAGCCTGTTTGATTAAAGCAATAACTGCATATGCCTATGTTCTGTAACTAAATCCCAAAACGTTTCCGATTCCTCTTCATGATGCATAGAACTCAACGAGTTATGCACACTAAGTCCAACCACAGCACATAAAAAGTTAAGTAAGTGGAGGTGATTGTACATGCATCCCTGTTTGTTTTCCTGTAAGATTCAGTTTTGCGACATTAGTTCAAACATGTGTAAAGGTTGCCAACACACTCAATTTCTTGTTTTTTTCATGCGAGTCAATTTTGCTACATTATCTCTAACCTGTGTAAATGTTACAAATGCTTTTCTCAATGGGTCGCACAACATACCAGAAGGATTTATGTGCCTTTAACTGTTGTGTCAAAAGTAAAACGGCATTAACAGTGTTAGAAAATATTTTGAAAAAGTCCCGTGGAAAATTCCCCTATAAAAAATTCCTTAGGAAATCAATGTAAATTATATTCCCATTCTTATTAATTTGCTCCGCTAAGCTTGTAATCAGCCTTTGGACCATTAAGCACAGCGCCATTTTGCAGCATTTTACACTTGATAAAAGTTTCTAAATCGGGGCCTCTTCAATAAGAAATAATGTGGCTTGGTAGCGAAATTGTCAGGGCTTAGGCTTCTGGTACAATAGCTCTTCTTACAATTTCAATGTGTAGGTATTACTGGACTAGTGAGGTTCTGCACAACCAGTAGGCTCTGCTTACTGGACCAGTAACAACAGCCTGAAGGTCTCCTAAAAATTGTATGTTACTTTGCTTACTGAGATATTTCGTAAATTATGTGTACATTTTAATAGTATAATAAAATCTGCGATTATTTGTTTAAATTAAATTTGGGCATTGCATCACTTGAATGGAAACCAAGAAAATAGAATTCCTAAACCTATATAATTTTTGCACTTAAGATTTGGTGCACATACAAGACTGATTTCCTACATTGAGGTTGTCTGACTACAAAATTCAAGGTTGGAGAAGGCAGGTAAATAAAAATGTTAAGCCTGATGACACTTATGACTAATGATATTGTAACTACGTGTACACGAATATTGCAACAAAGGCCAACCCAGTTGTAATATTTAATACCATGCATTAGCGTTTATTTCCGTGCCTATTGGACCATTATTATTAACCAACTGTATCCAGTATTCCATAAACCAGAAAGTAGTACTGGTCCATTAGGTAAATTCGTACTGGTTCAGTGTAACAATACCAGTGTTGCTGCGTGGAGTCTGATTGTGGTTTTTGCCACTCGCTGACAACATTTGCCTTCGGAAGTTTATAATGAGCGGCTGCATTTTCTTGGAAATCTTTGATGAAGTCTTGGTAAAAGCCCATCACCCAAGAAATATTCGTTTTCTTTTTATGTTCCCTGGTTATGGAAAATCCTGTATCACCTTATCTTTTTCAGGGTCAAGTGATAACTTTCGGGTCGTATTATGTACCACAAGTGGGATATTTCCTTAGATCAAAAATGCACTTTTTCCAGATTCACCATTACGCCAGTTCACCATAGCTTATCCAGCACAACTGAGATAAAATTTAGGTGGCTTTGTTAATCATTTGAATAGATTACAAAATCAGCAATGCCAATCATGGCATGGCTGTACAAAGTTTCACCTGATGTCATGTCCATGAGCCATGCAAAGGGTGCTGATCTATTACATGTGACAATGAAAGCAGATATATTCCTCGTATTGGTTTCCATACCTATGTACAAGAAACCTGAGTTCGCATAAAGGATTGAAAACCTGTTGGCCTTCCATAGCATGGAAAATACTTGTCTGGTACTACTTGGTGGATGGTTGTCTTTTAAAATTTTGGAATCAAAATCGTAATCAAGACAGAATCTGTTAGTTCTCGACTTTCCTTTTTTGGAGCAAGCACCCGGTACAGCAACTATATGGTCGCGGAGTGCTCATTGACGACTTCCAGATCCAATCCTGCATAGGCTTCAATGTTAGCTCTAGTCTCCTTGTTGATAGGGTGATAAGGCAAACGTATAGGGCAGGTGCCTGGCACAACCGCTATCTTGTACTGGTAGAGATGTGTACTGGTAAAGATGTGTACTGGTAAAGATGTGTACTGCATTGCTTAGACATCAACACAAGTTTGAATTTGCACCAACAGCTTCTCAGCAGTTTGTGTTTTGCATTAGAACAGTGTGGCTGCTGGATTTTCTTCTCTATCAGAGCATCATCCTTAGGATTCACTTTACATTCCATACAAGAATTTTAATTTTAATTGATACCTGATCCCTGATGACTTACATAATTTAATCTTGTTGTACTGATGTTTTAAATCTTTTAAGAAACCTTTCATCCTGCTCTGTAAGCTTTAGCACTGTTTTTTTTTGCATTGTTATCACTAGTTTTTAATAAATAAATACAGATACAAAAGTTTATGCTCTCTTCGTTGAGCTTTTATTTTCCGAACCTGTTGCATTATAGCAACACTTGGATAATCAAATAAATGAACACACGACGAAAGAATTATTGTATTAGACTTTTCACAACTGCGAACCCCTTACTCCACAGAGTTAGCAACAATGAAGCGTAAGCGAAGCTTGAAAACGCTTCAGCCAGCACATTTAGCATGGTAATATAAAGAAGACAAGTCGCTAACAATTTTTGGCCTAACTTTTTTCCTCTATATTATTCCAATAACGCTACGTTAGTACAAGGGCAATATTTGATAACCTTCAAACCTCAAACTTTCGTTCTTGATTAGCGAAAACATTATTGACAAACTTTGACAATACACCTGAAGATTACGCATTATGTTACAAAAGAATACAGTTCACATACGTCCTAAGTAAAAAAAGAAGAAAAAGAAACAAGATTTTTGTATTTTTCTATTTGACACACAAACGTTGGTTCGATCTGCTACTATTTTACTACGCGGCCCCGCTTTGAACGTTGCTAGAATGGCATCGTGAAGAAAAGTGTTAGAAGAAATACATTTTTTTGTGTGACTGAGGTGCACCATGTTCAAATAAAATGAATAAAATTAAAACTGAATTCATTGCCAGAAAAGTTGCAGTTATAGGACGTTTATATGGGAGGTTTTTACGAACTGTCCTAGATTGCTTCACAAGCCTTGATAGCAATTCTAACTCAATGTCCACGCCTAACTTACTGGTAACAGCCTTCAGCTGATCCTGACCCATTCGGGTGATAAATAATATTAAATGTTTATTAAAATGGTTTAAATTTCTAACCAACTTATTCCATACTAGAGCAGCGGCTGACCAGTGTCTACGTGTACAGAGAACGTATCTATCCCTTGAAATTCTTCTTTCATATTACAAAGTGACCAAAAGAGAGCAGTAGGGTAACTATTAATTTACCGTTAGTTCGTCAGTTGTCTGAAAGCTCTTTATTCCTTGAAAATGTCTAACAAGGTTCAGAACTTAGCTGGTCCATTTCCTAGCATCGGGTTGCTTTAAGTGACGTGTGATTCAGGGGGATAATTTTCCAAAAAAAATATCTGTGAAGGCAATTAAGGTTGATGTATGGGTTGAGTTTGTCCAACAGTGGTTTTCAAACATTACTTGGAGCACATGGCAAGCTTTCAGGTATTTTTTTTATTTGTCAAGTCGTTTTCCTTGAATAACGACTATAAATATAATGTTCAAGTCATGCGTTATTAATCCTGAGCCATATGAGTAAAAAACCTCAAACTGCTTGTTAAACTGTATTGATTTACGAACTGAAACCCACAAATAGGTCATAAAATACATGTGAAAACTTTGACACTAATCGCAATTTGAGGTGAAAGTCATCGTGGAATCTGACATACAGACAAAAACCAGGAGAAGATGAGTACCGGTAGGTCTTTTGATCTGCTCACGAAAACATAAACTACGTCATTAAAAACGTTCAATGTGAGTGCGTGCGCGTACCTCTTCTCCTCATGAATTAAGGCACTTACAAAGATGAGATTAGCACCAAATGAAAGATAATTAAATTTCCCTTCGGGTAGGTCTATTTTCATTACAGTAAGTTGAATTTTTTGCATCAATTATGTGAAAACTTGCTCTGAAAACTGTTCATAACGTTAAAGTTCGAGAGGGCAAATTACTGTTCAGACAAACTTGGGTGCAAACAGTGTATATATCCTAAAATTGGCTTTGCTTCAAGTGATTGGCTGCATGGAAAGAGCAAACATATAGGTTTTAAAATGTTGTCAAATATTTTCGTTATTGAAGCACGGATGTGTGTAGATTCAACGAGCAATGCGTGCGATTTTCACGTAAACTTAACCTTTTCATTGCGTTTCTGGCTTTGCTCTCTCAGTCTTTAATTTAGAGTTTCACTCACCTTCGTCGGGGTTTTAGGAAGATGGGCCTTAGAACGATACTCTCACCTAATTGGTAGGTGGAATAGGCGTAAAAACGTGCAAACAAACAAACAAATCGTATCATTTGTATATTGGGATGAACGAATTGTAAGCAAAATTGTAATTAGTTTGCATAAAAATGTTGATGCACTTGTGATGAAGTTATGAAATACATCGTTATTATGAACTCTGGGGATCAAAGAAGTTATATGGGGTACTGATTGACAGAGTGAGCTAAGCGAACGATATGGTTAGTCATTTATACTTTTTTTTCGCTGTGTTTTCTAGACTTTTGACGATTTGGAGCTCAGGAATATTAAAGAAGCTTCAGAACAAATATTTTAATCAATACGACGCTTCTGCTTGCAAGTGCAAACCTTTGATGACTGTTCCTGTTCAGCAAGTCATAGGAGCTTTTGCTATTCTCTCAGTTGGAATCGTCATTGCTAATTTTTGCCTCTTTTTGGAAATATTTCTTTTACGAAATAAGTACTAGCTTTTGTGTATTATGAACAAATAATACTCAGAAAATAAATAAAAATTTTAAAATGACTATCAATATTTGTTTTCATTTTTATCAAATTGAATAAACGTATAAACGTCGTAAAAGGAAACTGCAGTGGGAGTTAAATAAATAAACACCCGTCACAGCAGCCAGGAACAATTTTTTTTTCTTCTAGACGAATGTACACTGGTCTTCACTGCAGCCCCAGGATGCTACACCGGATTGTTTATTCATTTATATGCAAAAGATCTTGCAGATTGGATTCACCACCAAATCCAAGTAGCAGAAGAAAATTACTATTCTTATGCCTCTACCATTAAAACATGGATGTTTCCAAAGGTAGAATCGTTTCTACTCGCCATCTATCGTCCGTTATAATGATAAATCTTTAGAACTGAAAGAATACACCTAGAAAAGATTTAAAAGTATAAAAATATGAGGTATAGTTACTTATACTGATTAAGAAAATATCTGAAATCTCGAGCAACGGGATGTAAACTGGCTTCGTGATGGTAAAACAGTCGAGAGATGACACCGTGCCCCCATAATTCTTAGAGTTATCCACTGGTGAAGAACCACGAGTGGTTCAAAAACGTCCTATGGTGTGCTTTCCCTCGTACCTGGATCCCTGACATGGCGTCTCCTTTGCGCCTGCACAGCCACTGAGGGTGAGTTATGGTGCAGGAATGAGTGAGTGAGAACGCCACGCCGTGCACCCGAGCTCCAGGTGGCCCTTATATTCTTTACAGATGCAAATGCGCGACGAAGCATGAAGTTAAAGCCTTATTTCGGAGTTGGGCAGCACAATCCATTTTGTTGACCAGCGTGTTTGCTCCGTTTTTGTCAAAGAAGCAGTGGCTCGAATCCATTGATAGGCATTGGGCCAATAGTTGCTTGAACAATTGAACTTGAGTATGAAGGCGCTGGAACGAAATCAACTGAAGGTCACAATACACAACACTTTAAGGCTTCAAAACTGTGAGCACCCACGTCGTCAAGAATAGAATATAGAAATGTACCATACGTTATAGGGTGAAGAACAACAAAACTTTGCACTTAGTATCTAACGTGAGAATGGTTTCGATACAAGATAATGAAAGACTAAAATTTGCTCAACTTTAAACTGAAACAACGAACGCCACAATGAAATATAATATTGAACTATTTATTAGCGTTTGGTGCGACAAAGATCCACAAATGCGTACAATGCACAAACAAAATTTTAATTTTCGTCCATAATTATTTCCACCCAAAAAACAACCGAAACACTTATGAGCATGTAGAACGCGAATCATGATGAGACAAGTTCCCAAGAATAATAATAGGATAAACTACAAGATACAACACAGGATGAAAAGCCACGACCTGACCTCAGTGAACCGCCTATAGAAAATGATATCACACAGAACCTACATTTTATTGACATGTGACTCCTCTTGAATTTTCATCATCTTTCTATGATTGGGAATTTTATTTGCAATGTTCTTAACCCTCGAATTGTTCACAGTGATAAAATTAGCCTCTAATTGTGAACAAACTTTTCGGTTTTCTCCCTGTACAGCATATGCATGGTGCTAATGTCTATTATTACATGTTGCTTTCATGATTTCATGATATGTAATACTTGTTCCCTATCACTAGTGTCCCCCATGAGTCAGTTTGCTCCAGCCCAAAGTCGTGTAACACGGGGCTATGTAAATTAAGGAGGATGGGCTACATTTATTAATATAAATACCGTTTCTTTCAGAGTCGAATACTAGGCAAAAGAGAGATTCAGAAAAATTTAAAGAGGTGGGTATGTCTTGCCTGGGATTGCACGACTCGCCAAACTGGGTCCGAACTCCCTTACATTCGGCATTGTATGAGGGGAGACAAACTATACGAGAAATCGTGGTACGATTCAACCTAAACACCGCTCTAAGTAGTAATATTACGTTGCGGCCCAAAACGGAAGTGACGTCACAGGTCATGTGATGTCACGATGACGTCACGATGACGTCACTTCCGGTCCAAGATGGCGGCGCCCACAAGTTGTTTCAAAAATGGTGGGGAAGCAAAATGGCGCCATAAGGGAAGTGACGTTACAGGTGATGTGACGCCACGACGACGTCACTTCCGGTCCACAGGTGGTATGGCGTTGCCCCAAGGATGCCACACAAAAATAAATGACTAGGAAGCAAAATAATGGTGTCTATAGACCATCGTAATTGAAGGTAAACGGTTGTCTATACCCGTACATGACATAACCAAGCTTTACAGTGTGTACAACAATAAAGAGAAAACGAAACAATAACTCAGGAAAGGTGGTTGACAGTGTTTATTGAAATCGAAATGGAGAATACATGTACAGATGAAATAGTATTTACACATATTTACACAAGAAACAACGTCTGTTTAAGTTGGTTGTCTAGTTGAACGGTGAAAGTAAGAAACCGTGTGTATGCCATCATTAAGTACAAAACGTTTCGAATCGTAACATGCGAGTCCAACCTTATTCTGTAACACGGTGAACAATTCGTATTTGTAACTACGGATGGTTACCTGATTGTAAGAAAAGGTTGTGTGGTCGGTTAAACAGGTTCGATAATCGTCATACGTCACAGTAGCTATTAATACATTCTTCTTAATTCCCTTTCCAGCTTTCTTAATATTACCGGCACATTGGAACAAATACATTTTCGATATTAGACCTACAAATTCCGAAATAGGTAATCCACCTGTCTCGTCCTTAAATGTACCCAAGACCTTTTTATTATGCACACTATACAATGTATGATCAGTGTGATAGTTACCTGTGTCATCTTTCATGTCTGCATAAACGTCGGGCGTCTCAACCTCTATCATGAGACTATCTGTATCTGACATAAGCAAATTACACTTGTTACCGTACCTGTGTTTCAAGTAATCGTAAAAAAAGTTGTACATAACTAGTTTGGATTGTTCCAAAACGCAAAAACCAACATATATGGGTTTATCGAGAGTTACCTTAAGTTTGTGCATTCTAAAAAGGACCAAGTCCTGACTTAACACATCAAAGTATTCCATCGAAGGTGAGTTCATGAACCGTAAGGCCTTGGCCTCGTCAACAGTTAATTTAATGTTTACACGTTTGCGTACGTTTTCCATGCTCTTTACTTACCAAAGATCGAATTACAAAATAGCTTGTAGAGGTTTATTTCAAATTCCGTTGTAGCATCCTTTCGTTTGTCTGTGTTCAAATCGATAAACGGTTTTAGCCACGCCCGTTCCGTAAACGTGACCCCTTTGGACACCCTAGTCAAAATCATACCATGTCTCAAGTAATAGGCGAGATTCTTATGGTAACAAATGTAGTCATTGCGAGGTCCCAAATGAGGTATGAGTTTACGGCACGTCGTGACGGAAGATGGAGCCAGCTCCGCGTTGAAAGGTGACAACATTTCTCGGGTGACCTTGATGTTTTCTGCAGCCAGGGGATAATCCGAGTGTGAATCGTGGAGCGTCTCGGGGTAGTCCAAATCCACCTGAACGATGTAACCCGTGGTGCTGTCGATTCGTTACATCGAAGGATGCTAGCTCTTCCTCGGTCAACCACCTGAAACCTGAAAACGGCAGAGGTTACTCAAGCAAAACCCGTACAGATTTGTAGCATCCAAGTGAAGTATGTAGACAATCGGTTTGGACGGATCAAAGCCTTCTAAAAGCGGATTGTTCCCTTTGGCGAACCTCTTAGGGATAATGGAAACACCACCTCTTATACCGCTACTTACAAAATTGTACATATCTACTCTAGTGAGTAGTTCTAACTTAACACCCGTCATGCGCAGCGCAGCTTCCCAACTCAATCCAGGCAAGGTATAAAAGTGACAAGGATCCAGCCGGTATTGTTTCATGCAAATACCTCTGAAACTTTCGAAACAGTCAGCAAGTAAAGCAACGTCAGTTAAAACATACAAATCGTGATTGGAACCTAGTGTAGTACAGCCAGTTGCCACCCAAACGGTGTGAGCGTAGGAATATTCCTCATCAGAAATGTTACTGTTTGTTAAACTAGAAAAGAAAGCATCTTTGGGAGGCAGCTGTGTTTCCTCAAGTTTATGGAATCCTGTAATGTATTCGTACACATAAACACCTTTTTGTTTCAGCAACTGGTGCGTGTTTGGAAATAGGTTTTCCAAAACGGGGAACACGTTTATCGTGTCCACCAAAGTAGATAGTGACGACGACGTAAACAAAAAGGAGTCCATAAATTTGAAGGCTCCAATCTTAAGAGCGGTGAAACGTTCGCTGTTTTGTGGGATACCAGAAATATTAACGTTACTAAAATACTTCAAACCCCTTACTAGAAAATGTAGGTCGTACGACTTCAAATTATGCATTACAATGGGGAACACGTCCTTGTATTGATAATAGAGGTTGCATTTGTTATGAGCAGCACCTCTGAAAACACCAGACAGATGGCAGTGATCGCGTACTTTAGGGTTGAATAGGTCGTTTACAAATGGTTTGTCGTAAATAGAACAGTGAGTTGCCTCGTTAAAAAGAGTCTGTTATCAATATCGGTTAATAACATAGGCACAATCTGCAATTTTATGTACTTAATGATATCGTACTCGTGCTCAACAGCCTTGAAAAAGTCTTCGATGCAATCTTCACCCCTGTACACACGTTTCGAGTGAATGTCACCATTAGGTCCAATAATGATGTACGCGTACCCGCAAGGAATGTGAGCCTGCGTCTTAAGAGTAAAAGAACTCGCAGGATCAGGACGACAGGTGTCTACAGGGGGTAAGATAGCCTCGAAATCTGAATACATCACGTACGGATGACGTAACTGATTGTCGTATTTCGTAAATGACATTTCAGCTTTTTCAGGCATGACCGTGTGTTGAGGTGCGTACGTTTTACAAATAGTCAAGTGTTCATTGTAACCTTTCGACGCTACGGAATGATGAAATACAATACGGACACACGTATTTGTTATTGTCAGAACGTGCCGGACGATTAAAGTCCTTGACATAACAATAGTGCTGCCCCTGGACTAAAAGTAGCTTCACCTCGGTACAATCCGTTCGTTTGCTGATATGAATGGGAAAAATGTTTTTGTCCTCATAACCGTACAGGCAAATTGAGAGATTGTTTTGAGCTTCAAACCTCGGTATTTGGTCCACTGGTGTTGGGAAACTGATTCCATTTAAATTAAGCATACCTTCGTACCAAGCATAATGTTCGACTCTGCTATGATTTTGACGAGCGGGGTGAAGCGCAGCCAAAACACTGTATAAAAAGCATTTGCTATCGAAACACTTTACGTTAATTACGGCCTTCTTGTTCTTCAGGTAATCGTCCTGCGTGGGGTGTGTACTTGCCTACATGGACGTCGCACCGTATAATTTTAGATACAACCCAGCCAGAATCGTGTCGATAAAAAATGTCTAGTTGGTGTAGTATTTTAGAAATGGCCAAGTCGAGTTGAGTTTGTATGTCCTCGGATTTCAGAACAATTAACGCCGTGCTGCAAAGGTAGAAAGACATGGTCGTTAATTCTTCTTCCAATCCTGGCTTTTCCAACAGTAGAGTCAAACATAGTATGAATTTAAATTGCATATGCCTTCCTTGTAATACGGCAAACAACTGCTCCAAGTAAAATCGGAACGAATGAAAATAGGCCTCAACGTCCAGCGATGATGTAGACTCTTCATAAACATATCGCTGGAAAAAGTTTCTGAAGGCTGATGCTCGAACATGTAAAGGACCTACACTGTCCTGTGGAACGGAAGAATGATGGTGAGCATTGTGCTGTACAAAATCGTCTTCAGTTTCAAAGGTTAAACGACAGGTAGCGCAGGTGATCAGGTGGCGCTGTCTATGCCTCCGTAGGGCGATGCTGGACGTAAAGCAACTTCCACAAGTATCACAAACGTGATTCCTAGGCGAATGCACTCGTGCACGATGGTTAGACAGACCTCTCGTTGTTGTATACGTCTTATCGCACTCATCGCACCTGTGAACCATTTTGGATTACCTGCGAGAGAAAATTAGTAAGCATAAAAAAACAAGGTCTGAAGATGAACAACGCCAGCATCCCCACTTATATAGCCAGCAGCACAGACAAAAAAAAAAAGGAAAGAGGGGGGACCTAATGTTTGCGTCCTAAAAACGGAAATAAAAATAAAAACAAGTCATGTTGACATTTAACACAATGTTTTATTACAGGTCCTTTACAAAGTTGTATACATACTGATCTGGAGTTTTAACGGCTTTAAGAGTCTTGACAATAGTATCTCATTAATATGTAATAAATACAGTAATGTCCACAGACGCTCGTGTTGTATTCTTGAAACTGAGTTACATTACGCTACCATTTAGTAGTACTATTAGTATTTAAATAATCTATGATAGAATATGACAAGGGTGGCAAGCCGTAGGGATCAAAATATTCTGTAGTTCCCAAGGCTACCCAGTGGCTTCCGGGTTGGTTGCAAGTGTCCAGGTTTACGACGTACCAACCACATAAATTTGGCACATGATTTACTGGAAAGGTTCCTAGGAACGTGGCGTACCTAGGTCTCAAAATGGCGTTGATTTCTGAGGTGTTCATTCCGTTGACAGCACGTTTCTTCTTTCGTCAATCTCGAGAATAGCTTCGTGTTCTCCCTGGGTTAGCACGGTAACGTTTTGGGGTAAAATACTTGCAAATGCCAGTTCTATTCTCACTATACCATTCTTCACTAAAGACACGTGAGAAGGATCGTTAGCGTTTCTGTCGTCAGTTAGGTCGTAGCAGAAGAAACAATGTCCACTCTTGTAGTCGGAGTATGATATAGCGTTTTCCACATTGTCAAAGGTCACGTAACAATTGTTATTAAAGTTCATTGTTAGTGGCTTGCTATTATAAATCTCACCATCGACGGAAAGGGTTATAGAACTGAGGTCAAAGTTGTAAGAGTAAAACGGGTCATTCACGTAAATGCCATTGTACGCTGCGTGGCGCGTCATGCAAACAATCACTCTAGAGGGAACGTTTCCATTAAAAGGGTTATCGATCTGTCCGCTCTTGACTCCCTGTATCAAGGTATGGGTTCGAAGTTCGGTCTTCCTGTAAGGATACTTGGCCGGTCCACTACTCAAAACTTTAGCATGAGCAATTAAAATGTTCGGAGAAGGAGTCACCTTTCGTACGTACAATGACGCGTCTTCGAAAGTAACAATGGGGTTGATGTTGGCCGTAGCACCGGCGGCGGTCAGAAACAGATAGAAATGAGGTTTCTGAGGAACGAACCTAAACTTGATCTCCGTATTGTTCAAAATCAGCCTAGGCTGCATACAAATGTCGTTGTGTATTCTTCCCAGTAATTCTACCCTGGCGCTCTCACCTATACGTTCCTTCCTCTCGGCGAAGCTTCCCCATCCCGAAACGTGCAATTGCGTCTTTTTGACCTCCGAAGATTAACTGAGATGGGTCTGTATGTAAGCTTTGAAGCCGTAATTATCGTTGGTGGTTCCGGCTAACTTCCCATTAAAAAAGACGTCTACTTGAGAGAACAAAGCCTGGAGTAACAAGTTTGAACAACCTATATTAGGAGTCTGCGCACCCGTCAGGCTTTCACCATTACCTTGAAGCACTTTCAACTTGATATAAATTAAAGATTGAGAGAGGTCCACGTAAGAGTCGCTTCCAGCAATTGTAAAGTCCATCACCTGGTTGGCAGACACGGGTGCCAGGGGTCTGTACTGTTCATATTTAGTTTTCTGTATACTAAGTTGAGTGGGCTGTACAGAAAATATATCTAATGGGCTAAGAAGACACTTGCAGGAATAAGGGCTTAGGATACTCATAGCTGCAGCTCGTGAATGGCTACTGACCGAAAGGAACCCCAAGTTTATAGAGAGGGACTCTAATCTAAAACGGTCTTGATCTTTTTCTTCTTCTTCTTCTTCTTGAGCGTTTTACTGCTCAAACGTTTACGTTTAATCCCAGAGCCGCACTGTCATACGCAGCGCCCTCCTCTCCCACCCGGCAATTTTTGTCCTAAATCAGACATCATACCACTAGCAGTTTCCCTTATCCTTTGTTTCGCCGAATCTTTGAGGTTCATACCACCTAGTACATCACCCCCTATACCAACGCCCATACTGAGTGCTTTTCTCCCAATATAGCTACCTATACTTTTTAGGAGAGGTATGGCTACGCGTCCCAGGGACGAGAACAGGCTGTCCCATCCGTGATCTTTTTGGTGGACCTGTTCCGAGAAGACAGGAATGCCACCACCAGCCTGGGCTCGGTAAAAATCCGTATAAGGGCAGGAATGCCTCATGATGACGTAATGATGACGTACCACGTTAGGCTCGCCCCTTTATAGGTCTCAGATGTAAACTGACAACCACTCTACCCGTAGAGCCGAAAGGAAGGGGGAACCGCTGTCGGTTCTAATATCTATACTAATGTTACGCAATGTTGTGCCTAACAAAGGATAATAATGTAGTCTGTAAAATATGGCGTTTGTGTCCTCCCCTTTAGATCCTTCGACGCTGACAATTCTCAATAAAGGTGTTTTAACGTCACCCACGAACTGAGGCGTAATAATGTCCGTGTAAACCCATAAGGAGCGGGTAGGCCTACTCTCAAACTCGTGCACGTCAGCGCTAGTCTCTAAAACGGTAGGAATGCCTTCAAATATCTCTGGTTTAAACCCGAATTTATCAGTTAAACTAGGTGACAAAATCAGGTAAATATTATCTCCGGGTAATTTAGACACTAAGTGCTTAACGCGATACGTTTTGTAACGAGTATCGAAATGTAGGCTAGGGGTGATTGGTTCATAGGCCTCGTCTACGAAAAGCCCCAAATTGAGTTTAATCTTTCTAATTTCGGCATTAATATCGTCAGTCAGATCAATCAACGTACCGTAATGAGTCCCAGGTACTATACAACTCAACTCAACAGGAATCCCGTTCACGTCTTGGTTTATTAATTTGGCAGAGTCGTCAATGGTTAATATAAAACTGTTGTAAGTAACGTTAAAATTGTTTGGAAAAGTCATATGACTCAAGGTCACTTCGTATTGACCATCTAGGTGAATAGGTTCGGCTAGTTGAACGGTATACTTTTGTAAAGTATTATTAGGATATAAACTCATAGATGCGTTCGAAGGCAGGCACAGATAAGCCTCAATCCCCTCCCCCACAGATAGAATCCAGTATCAGACATCTTCTTAATTTAAATGTCAGCTATATCACTAGTCCAAGAGTTAAAGTCGTTAGAGTAACCTAACCATTTCACGAACTATTCTGTGCTCCAACCTCGTTTCCTAGTCTTAAGGACACGTTCAACCTTATATACCTTGGGTTCTCTAACCGACTGAAGCTCTTTTTTGTACCAAGTGCCTAAAATAGGGTTATTGTTGTAATCCCTAACGACGTACGTGGGATCTCGCCTTTACGGTTTTTACTTTTAATGTAAACGATTTCTTCGGACTAATTCGGGGTGTAGCCCTTACCAAACACCCTACTACGTAACCCCATCCTAATGGGGTCTCCCACCCTGTAGCCACCACCGTACAAATTGACAAACACCTCTCCTTTATTGCTCTCGTTTACATCTACAGGTGCCATCTTTATGGACCTGTGATAAGATCGATTGTAGGCACTTACTATATCTTGTAAAGAGTCCAGGTAACGTTTAGTGTTGTTTACATGCAGAAAACGGCTTATTCGCCCCCGTACCGTTCTGATGACACGTTCGGCTATTGTACATTTTAAGTCTTCATTTTGAGTGACGTAATGGTGCACGTTGTACCTTTTAAAACGTCGCTTACGCGTCTACCCAGGAATTCACCTCCTTTGTCGCTCCATGCGGCCGAGGGTACACGCCCCCTGTTAAATAAATCGGTTAAAGCTCTACCGACGGTCCCTGCGTCTTTATTCTTCAGCGGCGTAACAAACAACTCTTTGGTGAATATGTTTATCACAATCAATGAAAAATTTACATTATCATTTTCACGAGCAGAGTTACTGACATCCGCGAGATCCATACCCCATATTTTATCAGGACCACCCACCCTAACCCTGTTACGTTGGAATTTACGTTTAATAGGTCTAAATAGGGTGTAACTAGATTCTCCTTTCAGACAGTTTTTGATAGCTCGCAACGTGATCCTGTGCCCTTTTGCCCTGACCGATCTGTACAGTCGACTGACCCCTCCCAAACTCCCTTCGTCGCTCGGGTTGTAGTAAACGGACTTCAGAATCCTATCAGTGGTAGTCATTACTCCAATCTAAAGTTTCATCATCTTCTTTTTTTTTATCCGTAGAAGGCAGGTCTTCGTCAAAATCGATTAAAGGTAGATCGTCCACCGCCGACGTTCCCGACGCTTGCTTGACATCCCACACGCCGGAAGGAGTGGATCTAAATGGGGAGGGCTTATATACGTCAGAACGACGCAAATAGGTTTTGTAAGGTACATATTCCTTTATAAATCGCCATCCGGGAATAGAGTGAGCCTTTTTTCTTACAGCTTTGTTATTTGTGATTGCACCGTGAAGCAAATCTACGACATTCGATCCCTTTATCACTTTACACTCGTGCACCAACTGTCCGAACGGGTCGTAATCGATGTTGCCGCTGTTTAACATGCGTTCGACCCTTCCCCTGTAAACTTTAGGTAACGCTTTCAAGTTTGCCCGTAATTCGTCGGCAGCTCTGCTGCCGGGGCCGGCCGAGACCGGGGAAACAGCAAACACGACGGCCGCTAGCGTGGCCGATCCCTGCGGTGGAGGCCGCAGCCGGCGCCAGGGGCGCCGGGCTACTGGGGGTAGCAAACGTTACTTTCAACGCGTCGTCTTCGTACTTTTTGTCACCGTCCAAATATCTTTGAAGGGCTTGTGTATATAGCTTGGATTTGTCGTATTCCAAGAGGAACTGGTCCCCTAGAATACTCTTCATGGTATCGTCCAGTTTATTTAGGGGTTTGGTAAACACGGACCTGGGGTGTGGGACGGACCTGTCGTCCCTGGTCGGCGCTACGTCCAAAGGCATTAGTTGCATTCGTTTATACATCTCTATTTGGCTATTAGTCCACCCAGTAGGCCTAAAACAGGTCCCAAGAGGGCACCTAAGAAACCTCCCATTTGATTCTTGGACAGGTGTTTATGTTTGTCCTTGTTTGAGCAGCTTTTGGATGCTAGTTTCAGAAGTACCGTCTTATATTTTTTTAGTGTCTTTCTTTGAATGGGCGTTAAAGGTACACGTCCGTTTAATAAATTTAATGATGCTAAGCACAACACTTCTCTTATTTCGGGGCACTGTAGCAAAATCGTCTTCACGCGTTTGGATGTTTTTTTGAATTTAACACTTGGTACACCATTATAGGTTATTAAAAAATATTAGAACGAAACCTTATCGCTTCCGGCGTTAGAGGATGAATATCTATTAGGAGAAAGTCACCCAATTCCTTGGTCGCTTCTTTGTAAACAGGTAACAGGAAATCTTTAGGCACTCCCAATTGGTTGGCTAAAACTTTCAACTGCCCAATATCACGACTCGATTTAAACAGCAGAAACGAATGCGTATTTAGCGAGACAGTACGTAAAGTCTTTGAAAATAAGTTATGTACGACGATAATCACGGTAACGCTTCTGTGATGACTACCCCTCAAAACCATGTCGTGAAGTAAATCGGTGGGTAATGAATATACGAGGTCGTCAAGAATTAAAACTGCATCACGCGGTATACTGTCGTAAAGGTCTCTGTTAAAAGTGGAGTGAAATTGTACGGGTATTGGACTGGCCTCTCTTAAACTATCGAAAAGAGACTGATCCTCTCCGTAACAATAGCAAACGGATTTTGGTGGTGGATTAAAAACGTCTTGAGATTTCAAAATTAAGTTTTTCGATAGCAGTGCTCTTCCCACTAAATGAAGGCCCAACGCAGAAAAGGTTGCTGGGATGATGAAGCCGAGCGTCCATGAATGAATGAATGAGCTAACGCCCCGTACGCCTCTTTTATACCACTCCTGGCAAAACTATACCTATTTTTTTTAACAGAATAAACAGAATAAAAAAAAGGAAGCATTCGTCATCCCAACATCCTTTACGTGATACTTGTACACTATATGTATGTATTGTGACTTATCTAAAGGAACTTAATAAACACACAAACCAAGATCTTCACTTCATATTGTTTAATGTTATTTTTTTTT